>VXBA01000164.1:518786-555368 GCA_013399895.1 Serilophus lunatus
CGCCAGCACCCCCCTGTACCCCCCTCCCCTTTCAAACCCCTACAATGTTGCACTGAATCATAGAATCATAGGATAGTTTGATTCAGAAGGTATCTTTAAAGATCATCTCTCCCAATTCCTCCTGCAATGAGCAGGGACATCTTCAACTAGATCAGGTTGCTCAGAGTCCCATCCAACTTGTCCTTGACTGTTTCCAGGGGTGGGCCATCTACCACCTCAGAAGATAATGTCGATCAGTAAATAAGGTGTTCAGCTTCCGATCAAGCTCACTCCATTAACTGACAGACAGAGTCAATTCTAGAGTCTTCATACCTTATTTTGCACTGACTCAGTGTTCCTGTAATGTATAGCAAGGATTATATCTCGGGTTTGATGATGAAAAAGTCTTCAATTAAAATAAGTTATAGTAACTCAGTGTGATTGAATAAGTAGACTCTATTCTGTTACGAAGAATTAACTTTTAGCAACAAAACTCTCCTCCATATTACCATTATGAAATCAAAATGTAATTGCACATTATCATACTGCCCTCTATAAATAGTGTCCTGTATCACCTAAGATTAAAGGACATAAGAGTCCTAGTAAAATTACATTCTAAGTGCTTTTCCAACATTTATCAAAGAAGAAAATTATGTTGGGGTTGTGGTTTGGCCAATGAATTCTTGATAGTAAGAGTCTTTGCCCAGCAAATCGTACAATAATTCTTTCAAGGCTGAGATGAATTTAAAAATAAACTGAAGCTCCCTGCAAAATATATGTCAACTCTTAAACTTCATGAAGAATTCCTTCAGAAAATTCTGGCATTTCTGACATGATGTAATCTGTTCACTGGCAGCAAGCACACAATGGCAGGAAAAATATACCACACACATTCCTATGCTATGCCAAAATAACAAACAATGTGACTTGGTGTACTTAACATGATCTTCCAGTAAGTGTTGCTAATAATTCAGTAAAGTCTTTATGCTACTGTGATATCAACAAGAATTCAAGGGGTAAAATGAAAGTGATAACACCAGTCTATCATGATTTTTACACTCTTGGGTGAAAAAAGTCTTGGCCTACTCATGCCCCCAGAGCTGGAGTTATCAGCATTCTGCTTCTCACCTCCAAGGTCAGGATTAATTTCCTTTTTTCAATACTTTTACCTATGAAGAATGAACTAAATAAATGGAATTGACAGATAAAGTATTTTATGAATAAATTAGGAAGTCTTTCCCTCCTGTCATTGTCACCACTTGAAGTGACAGATTAGCTGCTGATCTGAAATCTATCAAGTGAATTCTTGAGCTAACGCCCTCCTGCCCTCCCCAGAGAAAACCTTAGCTAAATAAAAAAAAAATATAAAAAGATTTTTCTCACAGAAAGTTAAAGATGCTGAATCTTGGAGCTGTAGGTCTCACACAGATTCAAACCTTATATAGCCATTTTCTGATATGAGCAGCAATAATTTTTCTTTCAGAAAAGCAGGATTTGCAAAGCCTGAAAGACTTCACAGACCCCTTATTAGCTGATGTTCACTAAATTTTAACTAAGATCTAAATCTATGTTGTTTATTCACACAGAATGAGCCTTTGGTCTTTATTGCTAATTAATTCACTTTACAAACTCATCTGCCTAACATTTAAAGTTGTTTTATAAACAGAAGGTTCAAAGTTGATACTGCCTCTTCATCATCAGTGTACCTAGCTTGGTCTATGTGCTGTGGCACATATGGAATGTAGCATCATTCATTGATCTAACACACTCAAAATGTGTAGACACCAGGGAACAAATTAAGGTCAAAATCCTCCTCTCAGATCTGTTGTGCATGGATCAGAGATAAGCAGTACAAATTACAGCTTTTCTCATCTGCGATGCACAAATGTTGCTTCGTGAGTTCCCCTCTAGGCTTCAAAAAGAGGTTGTGCCATTTGTGCAATAACATCCTCTTTGGGCCAGGCAAATCATCAAGGATGTGTGGTTTGGCCAAAAAAAAAGACCATTTTATCTTTCAGGTCTTTGCTCCCATTAGACATTTGCACACATACACTTCACTGAACATGAGATTGAATCAATACAAGCAGGCCTGCTCAGGAATGAAACATGAGCACTCAATAAAATAAATAAAGAAAGAAATACTTGCACAGTCCCCAGCCTGATGAAGAATTCAAATTGCCTCAGAATGTTTTCACAGGTTTACATATACAGCCTGTTTAATTTTCTGTTAATTCCCTGTGTTATGTGCTTATTGCAATTTACTTTTACTCTAATTAAAATAAAATATTAGACAAGGTTGCTGTGTTTATCCTTCGCCAATATAGCCAGGAGAAAGCCAGTGCATGGGTTAATGATAGATTTTCACCTCCCTTTAATGTTTGTGGTGGCAGTGAATTTAGATTTCTGCATGATTAAAAGGAAAGTTTTACTGCATGCTGAACTACATGTGAAGCATGTCCGCTCTCAGTCTCAGTGCTATCATACTTGGCTGGTCACTGAGGTAGTATCTTGTCAGTGTCTCCCTACTTGGGAGCCAAGAAACAACAACTATTCCTAGTGAGACTAATATTGTGAGATTTATACCCATGATCTGTGTAATATGTTTATTCGTGTCAGCCAGAGTATTGTTTCACATGTACAGGAGCAAGCAATCTTGTGTTTTGTCCTTGAAATAAGATGCTCAGAAACAATCAAATATAGTGAATTGATTTCCAGATATGGCATCAGCGACAGGTATGCTCCTAGAGAGGCGTTCACAGTGTTTATGCTCTAGTAATCTGCTCCCAGGAAGAGATTCATCATGTCAGTGCTTTGAGGCATCTAGGCTCCAAGATCTGGGAGGGATTTGGGACTTCTGTCTTAGAAGTAGGTTTGATCAATATCATCCTAAAATGTGGGAATAGCAACCACTCCAATTTCTAAAGAAAATCGTCCAGCTTCTGTGAATATTAAGACTAGCTGAAAATCAGATTATAAATCCAAGGACATGTACAAAGTACAAAGTAGGTTTAAAAACTCGTGCCTGCTCTAAGCAAATAGGCCTTTATTCTTGCCTCATTGAATACTCCTCTTTGAAATCACCACAAATAGTCTGGACTCTTCTTGGTTTGTAAACGTAGTTGAAATTAATTTGGATCATAAGATTTTTTATCTTTCTGTATTTACAAAAAACCCAAAGCCAGTATTTATTTTTAACATGTCACTACTGTCCTTCATTTTCAGTAGAAGATTTTTGAATACTAAGGCTGTTGCATTTTTCTCTTTCAGCTTTTGAAAAGCTTTTTTTCTACTAGGACAAGTGCATGACTAGATAATAGTTTGATACCTTTGCATGATAAAATGCTCCTTATTTAAGAACAGAAATATACCCTTATCTACTATCATTGCTTATGAAAGAAACACAATCATCCAGAAAGATAGTGTCTTTTGTTTTTCTAAATTGTTTAGTTGAAAAAGAGACTGTGATACAGTGATATACAAATAAATGTCCCATGTTGGCATCCTTCTGCCTAGGTACCACTCCACTTTCTGGAAATTACTGATCCAAAAAATAAATGTGGGAGGCAGATTTTCTGTGAGCCAAGCACAGTGTTTCAGATATCATCACAGTCTATTCAAAAAATTACTGCAGATAAGAGACGGTTCTTTGCATATAGGGCATTTACTCTCTTCTCAGAATTACATTTTTATCCCCAAAGACTGAACAGTATGATTAGGAGTTCAGTATTTGGTGTACCAAAGAGAATGAAAGAGACATGGTCTCATTCAAACGCGTTCGCTTCTAGAAATTTAGTGCTCTCTTTTCGTAAATATCCACACATACAAGGTGGAGGACTACAAAGCTGTCTTTGCCTGTAAACTACTCAGAGGATGGCAATCTTACCTAGCTCTGACTTTTTAATACAAGAGTAATTTTGCTCAAAATACAATTTGTAAATGAGTTCTGCAAAATCAACTGGTCTGGTGCCAGTGTCTGAATACTCAATCTTCTCTTCACTTATTTTATAACTTGAAAGCAACATAGGTTTATGTAATTTGAAATACTAACATTTTTATAGAAACCAAACATTTTGAAAAGAAGGTGGCCTCAACATTGACCAAAAAAATCATGTAGCCATTCTTTAAATTACAAAAATTCACTCACTCCCCTTCAGTTTGAATGGCAGTGGATGAAGAAGACAAATTCTAAGTATTTTAAGAAAATTTTAGAGTGCAGAAAGAATTTCTAAGGTGTTATAGGTGCAAAGATATGTTTTTAAATCATGTAATCAAAGGGCCACAGTCTCTCCTGAGTCTACTCCTGTAGTCTCCAAAGTAGCCCTCCTGTGCAAGGCAGGCAGAATGTGGATTCAGATTGTTAAAGGGAACTACATATGAATGAATAACAAACACTTGAGACTGAAAGGAAAACTAATGTAAAAAGGGCGACTGTAATTCTTTCCTAGTCCCACAAATTTCAACAGGAATGTTTCTGTCCATCAGGGTTTATCAGGGCAGAAGTTCTCTGCCCCTTTTTGAGAACAAAATCAGCACCAAGTTTTGTTTACCATATTCACAGGAAGAGATTTCCAAAGACAAGAAAGGTGCTGATGTATGGCGATCAAGCTTTGGACCAGCGTACAGAAAAAAAGTAAGCAACCATCAACACTCAAGCACAATCAAGCAAAATAGCATTGATTCCTAATTCCCTTAGGAATTATCTAAAGGTCAAAGAAAACGAATAAATATTAATGCACTTATCATGCAGAATATGAGAATGTGCTGTTATGACTGAAATATTATTCAGAGACAAGTATTGTAATTAAGCTTTTTCTTTACTCTAGGCAGTGATAAAGAAATGCTGGGTTTATCCCCAGCCTTTAGCTAGCAAGTGCTTTTTTCCCCCTCCTTAATTCTAATATGAGTTCTTAATGTAACAACCCTTTCAGGTTGAATGAACGGCTAGTTAATTCTTCAAAAGTGTGGCATTCCTGTTGCTAAGCATTTAATTTCCACACCCCCTTCTTTTTTCTTACTTCCAGTTACATTCCTGGGCCACAGTGCTTGCTAGTTTGTGTAACCCTATGATGTCAGAAGGCTTAAGAGCCCCTAGAGCTAATACAAAATGTATGAGAGTGCCATATCTTGAAATTCCTGCTGTCGGAAGTGCCGGCTTGGAGGGGAGACAAATCTGAAGGGGAGAGGCAGAGAGAAGTCCCAAAGGGAAAAAAATAGGGGGAGGCAGGAAAAGAAAAAAGGAATTCAAAGCAGCTGAGAGCATAAAGAGCACAGGGTATAGGGAACACTAAAAATTATTGGAACTGAGGGCCCAGCTGTGCACAGTGGTGCTGGCAAACCTCGCTGAGTGGTGTTGGCAGTGTTCAGATGGGCACTAATGGCCAAACACTGGTATTAAGCAGGTGTCCATTCCCCTTTTCTTCCAGGACATACACTTCTTTCAGAAGAGAAAGCCTGAGCCCACCAGAGCATGTTGTGGAACCACTGCACGCATCATGATCATACTGCAGAACCAGGCTGGCAAGAAATGGCTCACAGAACGCTGTCTCTCCCCGCACTCAGCCTGTGCTCAGAGGTGGCAGTCACATACGAGAGATGACCCTTCTGACATCAAAGCATCAGCAGCACAGCTGTCCTATTTTGAATGGGAATGAGGACAAATAGGTGCTTATGACTCTCTGCTTTAAGTCTGGGCAAAATGATCACAGAATCACAGAATGAAAGAGGTTGGAAAAGACCTTTAAGATCACCAAGTCCAACCTATTACCTAACACCATCCCAACCACTAAACCAGTCTTTTCTTAAACACTTCCATCACCTTGGGCAGCCCATTCCAATGCTCAACCACTCAGTAAAGAATTTTTTTCTAACATCAAACCTAAAATTCCCCTGGCAAAGCTTGAGACTATGTTCTCTTGTTCTGTCACTGGTTGCCTAGGAGGAGGCACTGACCCCCACCTGGCTACAGTCTCCTTTCAAGGAGTTGTAGAGAGCAATAAGGTCTCTCCTGAGCCTCCTCTTCTCCAGGCTAAACAACCCCAGCTCCTTCAGCTGCTCTTCATAAGACTTGTGTTCTAGACCACTTACCAGCTTTGTTGCCCTTCTCTGAACATGTTCAAGTACCTCAACATCTTTCTTAATGTCCTAGTTTGAGGACAAAATATGATTTTATAAATTCGAGATACAAGATATATTAAAGAAACAAGAATATTTATTATTAAAATATGATATATATATTATATGAGGTAGAAAAAAAATTGAATTAAAAATTAAAATATCAAGGAAAAACCCACAGAGAAAAAAAAACACAAAACAATCACTTCCCAAACCAAACCTCAAAACCCAAAAACACACACACCGATCCCACCCATACCAAACAAAACAAAGAAAAAACCCCTTTCGTTTAAGGGTCCTAAAGTGCAGTTAGTTGTCATAAACAGCAGGGGGCACTAGCAGCCACAGAAGGTAACAACGATGAATGGGAGTGTGGGTCCATTGTCCGCTGCCAGCTGGTCTCTGGAAAACGCCATTGGAGTGGAGAGATGGCCACTGGAGGTGGGAAGGGCTCCAGGAGCTCACCAAATGAACCAACAGATTCACAGCAGGAAGGCAGCAGGTCAGAGGCAGAAGCAGCAGCTGTGGCTGAAAGACTCGGCGAACACATGGTGGACTCAAGATGGCTGTTGCTGGAACTCTGGCCTGTGAGCGAGCACCTTCTCCCACGAGCTCTGGCCGAAGAGGCCGAGGCTGAGAACTCCTCTGGTTATATAGGGTTCTCAGGTCTTCCCAGAATTCCGCTTTCCGCACCTCTGTGTTCCCTCTTAGCATGCCAAAAAAGGGAGGCACTAGCACCTTGCTAGCCTTCCTACTGGTCCCTCTGGTGCCCGTCCCACCCCAGCTCCACCCTGGCTCCACCTCCAAAGCCCCCAAGCTGAAAACTCATGACAAAGAACATGGTGCTGGGAAATGGCTTCACCATGCCGCTTGCCGCTGCAACTGCAGCCTTGGCGCAGGAACTGGTGGCTGCTGCTGCTGCCCTGAGCGCAGCCTGGCACTTCAGCCAGCATGGGTTCACATAGACAGTCTGCAGGTGTGGCGTGGCCCTGGCTGCCACCGCTGCCCACACTGAACCCTCAGTGCCAGGCTGGAGGTGCAGCACAACCAGGGTGCTGGGCACTCCGGCAGGCAGGTCGCTGCTGTCCTGCCATGGGGCAGCTCGGCTGCTGACGGCACCTGCAGCACCAAGGGCACTGCCCAGGGGAGGGAGCCACCCCAGCACCGTACCGGTACCGCAAGCCCCCAAGCACCAGCTCCGCATGGGCACCGTGGGCTCCAGGCACTGCTCGCACTTTTGGATCACTGAGCCTTAAGCGCACCGGCACTGCTGTTTTCAACGGCCACCAGGGCCAAGGCAGCCCACCCTAAAAGCAGCCCCGTTCCTTGCAGCAATCCACCGTGCTGCCCGCTCCCCACAAAGCACCGCAGGCACAGCTCACTTCCACTGCTCTGCTCTTGGCAATGCCACCGCTGTGCCACCCGCCTGGGTTGGTCACCATGGGCCAGGGCCATGGCAGGGCACCAGGGCCACCGCAGCCTGCCGCCGAGCCTCCTCCCTTCTCCCAGCTGCCACCTGTCCCTGCGGTCACCGTCTGTCCCGGTGGCCAACCACCCCTGTACCGCCAGTAATGTTCATGTCGGATCACTGTTCCCATGCAGCCCCCTCCCTGGGAACCCCCAGGGACCCTTCCCCACGTAAAAACTGCTGATCTGATGCCAGCTGCCACCACACGCCATGGGGAAAAAGCCCTCAGGTGAACGTGGAGCGGGAGAAAAGGGGGCCCCTCTCCCAGCCCCCTGCATGTCCCCCTCCCTTTTTAACCCCTTTCTAGCTCCCCCAGCACCCTCCAAAAAACACCAGAGACCAAAAGGAGAAACGGGGAAAACGGATGGGGGGGGAAAGGGGGAGGAAATGGGGAGGGAAGGACCTTTTGATTTAATCCAATTTATGAAAGGAAGTTTTTAAAACATATACTAGCCCATGATGCTTAAACTGAGGAGCCCAGAACTGGACACAGTATTCGAGGTGCGGCCTAACCAGTGCTGAGTACAAGGGTAGAATGACTTCCCTGGTCCTGCTGGCCACAATGTTCACGACATAGGCCAAGATGCCATTGGCGTTGTTGGCCACCTGGACACACTGCTGGCTCATGTTCAGTTGGCTGTTGACCAGCACTCCCAGGTCCCTTTCTTCCTGGCCACTCTCCAGCCACTTTATCCCCAGCCTATAGCACCACATGGGGTTGTTGTGGCCAAAGTGTAGAACCCAGCATCTAGACTTGTTAAATCTCATGCTATTGGATTCTGCCCATCTATCCTGTCTGTCCAGGTTCCTCAGCAGAGCCATCCTACCCTCTAACACATTGACATTTGCTCCCACCTTGGTGTCTTCTGCAAACTTACTAATGATGAACTCTATCCTCTCATCCAGATCATCAATGAAGATATTAACCAGGACTGGGCCCAACACTGATCCCTGGGGGACATCACTAGTGACTGGCTGTCAACTGCTTGTGGCACCATTCACCACCACTCTCTGGGCCCAGCTGTCCAGTCAGTTCTTAATCCAGCTCAGAGTATACCTGTCCAAGCCAGGGGCTGGAAAAGCTTTTCCAGGAGTTTGCTGTGGGAGAGAGTGTCAAAGGCTTTGCTGAAGTCCAGGTAGACTACATCCACAGCTTGCCCTATATCCACCAGGCAGATTATCTAATCATAAAAGGAGATCAGCTTGATCAGGTAGGACCTGCCCCTCCTAAATCCATGCTGGCTGGGTCTGATCCCTTGGCCATCTTGTAGGTGCTGTTTGATTGCACTCAACATGATTTGCTCCATAATCTTGTCTGGCACTGAGGTCAGGCTAACAGGCCTGTAATCTCTCAGATCCTCCTTCCAGTCCTTTTTGTGGATGGCTGTCATATTGGCCAGCTTCCAGTCTTCTTTTTGTCCTGTTGGCTGTGTTAACCAAAACAAACTTTGGACTATAAAAACATATGAATTTGCAATAACAAAGATTCTGCATTTTGTCCCCAGTATAGTCTGTACATAGTCTGTCTTTCTTGGATTCTCTGAAGCACCATGACTCTGAGGTCCTATTCTTTTTGTAGTGGCCGTAATTTCAGAGGGTCCTACATCCAACGCTTCCAAATTACAAACCCCTGTTTGAAAGGGCAAAACTACAAGCTGCTACAAGTGCTGAAAATATTTCCAGTGGCACGTGGAGATTCATGGGGTCCAGACGTAGAGCAAAGAGATATCTATGTGTACAGAATGCTCCCATTTGAGTTGTGCTGGAGGAAAAGCATGTTGGAGGAGGATGCTTTTTATCCAGCCTGACTGGTTGATCTGGGGACAGGTTGATCCCCAGATTCAAAGGTGCCAGAAGACCTGAATCTTGTTATAGACCTTGTTACAAAGCAATAGAAAACCAAGACTCTCTTGTTTCAAAAGCTTGTGAGGAGCTGTGCTACATCAGGCTTGTGTGGAGGAGCAGAACTGTGGAGGCATACAACACAGCTTGCTTTGGATGGTACCACTTTTTCCGTTCATTGCAACAGACCAGAAAGAGCCATTTGCTCTCATGGCAGGAGTGATGTGATCCATGTAAACAGAAAACTCTTTCCCTTTGCCAGAGCACATGGATGAAGCCCAAACTCCAAAAATGATGAACACACTTTTTCATTTTTCTCCTTTGTCCCAGATTTGCTCAGCTGCTGTCTTTGGGATACATGATGCATGCCTTGCTACTCCCTGAGCATCTGCTATGGGCCTCTATGAGAGAGAGAGAAATAGGCTAAAGGAACCTCTAGTTTGAGTCAATATGTGCTTGTGAGGTGGCTCCTGCTTGCACTGCTGGCAATCCAGCATTTGTGCTGTGTGTGCGGCAAAATGAGGGCTCAATTAGAGCCTGAGCTAGGATAATTCTGTTAGGTTGTCAAGGCTGGTATAGGTACAAGGAGCACTGCGAACATAACTGCACTGGCTCATCAAAATGCAAATCATGACATATTGTTGCTGAGGACCTTCTGTATCTCCTCTGACTTCCAGCAAAGCTAGTGCTCATGCCACTCTATGCCCATCACTACCATTCGTCATATGACCTGCATAACAGATGTGTGTCTGCATTTTCATGTAGACATGAAACTTTTCTTCAAGATCTGTGGGTTCCTCTTTCTTGTCAGCCTCCTGGTATTTGCATACATCAGGATCAGCCATCTCTGACTCCCTCAGGCAACATTTGTACTAATAAAGCAGACAGACACAGAGCACAGGCATCAGCTTCATGTATCAGTGCCCATATGATGGAGTCACTGGCACAACTCCTGCTGCTGTTTTGGTCAGGTTCTCTCATTACCAGTGCTGGGCACAGCTGGGAGTTAGAATGGGTCAGAGACCATTCGCAGGTGACAGTTTGAGGCTAATTTGGAGGGTAAGAAAATGTATAGCTATGTTTTTGCCTGGGTACCCTGGCCCTGTTTACCTTATTAGGAGGAGCATAGTTTGGGTCTGTGTTTGAAAAAACAGTCAAGGTCATGGGGGAAAAAAGGTAACCTGGATACTCTGAATGTTAGAATCTATTACCCTGTAATGGTACATGCATGTTGCTTGCTCATTAACAGTGCATTATAGAAGACACCAATGATTAGTCTAGAAATTGGCGTAAAAATGTACAGTTCTGATAACTATTAAGTTACCAAGGGGGAGAGTGAGGGGGGTGCTAGGTGAGAAGTAACCTTAACATGGCTGCCTAGTCCACTCTCATAAATTGTAGATAATATCTAATGTCCACATCTAATCATATAGATGTCCCTAGTTGTCTCAAGCCACTAAACCCTCCCAAGCAGACTACGTAATGTCAGATCCTCTAGTACAGAAGACCAAAACCTTAAAAATCCTGTCATGCCATAGAAAGGGAGAACCTGCACACTGACATGACTGAAGGTCCCTGAAATAGGAGGGAGGTGGTAGTGGGAAAATGCCCAGATGATCTGCAGAAGTGTGGTTTGGTGCAAAGATGCTGAGGTAGAGGGTGGTAAACTCATAGACGTCAGACAATAGGAACTTAGTAAGGTGAACAAGGCAAACCCTCTTTCTGCTTGCATAGTTGCAAAGTTATCCAGCCCTGGATAGCCCTTCAGTTATCAAAGCTGTCAGTCTGTTTTTTTCTTCATTCAGTAACCTCACTTGATGCAAGGGTGGAGTTTCAGTGTGAGACTGTACCTGCCTCCCTGCAGCCCAGTTTTGCAGTCTCGGATCATCTTGCCTCATTTAGATATGCTCACCTGCTTCTGATTTCCGTGTCTTCAGCAGTGCTCAGAGAGCAAGAGTGGTACTTCTCAAAATTGTATAAAAATATGTTTTGAAAGTGATGGTGGAGACAAAGACAGAGGCAATTCAGATTTCAGGAGGCCTCTTACAATTACCAGTGCAACATACATGTGATGGGGTCCTCTGCAGCCCAGCACCTGGCTGCTATTGGAAGCAGCACAAACAGAACAGCTGCAGCTACAGTGTTAAGGGAACTGATCCTGCAAACCTACTGAAGGAAGAACTTGTGAATAACGGACCAGCTGCATGCTAAGACCTCAAAAATCTGGATATAGAGCTGATGATTACAGACTGAAGCTGAATATAGGACTGCCTGCTGAGCAGGCAAGAGAACAACAAAAAGCCTGAGGAATGAGACTATGTGGCTTCACTTCATTCAGCCCATTGTGATTTCAGGTGTGGCATGAGCAATTTCTTGGTGGACTGCAACATTGTACTGGTCCGGGAAAACAGAGACACAAACTCCTTAAAAGAGGGAGAAAAAAAAAGAAAACATTGTTTTCCCATGCCAAATGCATTACCATGCAGCAAAGAGGGGCTCAGAACAACAAAAAACAGCTAATGAGTCACTGCTAGTTTAGAAGCACCCTATATATATTTAGCTTAACACCCTATAGGAAAGCCATCAGCAACTTTTTCCTTCTACATCCTTAGCTTGATGCTTCTGGAGTGAAATTGCTTTTGCAGCTTGGTTGCTGAATTGTACCAGTTGTAACCAAAGTAATATCTCTCCCAAACATCCCCAGCATTAACTCTTCATTCTGTTTTGTTTTGAAAACATAACAATATAATAAAATACAGGAGTGTGTCAGGCAAAGCTGCTAGTAGCATGCAATACTGCTGCTTTAAGAGATGGCTGTGAAATGTAGAGAATAAGAAGTGTGCACTAGTCTAGGATGAGAAGGGCTACAAATAAAATTATTAAGCTTTTCTAGGAGATAGACAGAACATTTTCACCTAGGCTGCAATGCGTGGTATCACATACGGCAAAAGGATAAACAGGCTTGGGCCACCTTGACTTACACATTCTTTTTCAAAACCAGTCATATCCTGATTAAGGCAGTCTCAGACAGCAATTTCCAGAATAATCCTACATAACACTTTCCAGGCCTTCCCAATCATTAGCATGTGCTGATTGCAAAAAGGTTTTATTGTGCTGAGTCAAAGATTCCACATTTGCCTGCTGAATAATTAGAAGGGAAACATTTTCAAATTTGTCTTTTCATAGCCACATGGCTCTGTACCCTATGAAAGATGATGTTCTTGTGGAAGATCCCTGCTGTAGAAATTCATTCTAGGAATTTTAGCTGGCTGTTTTGGTCTGATTAGGTATGTTTTTGCATGACAGCACGCTTTAATCCTGAAGCAGTGTTTCCAAATTCAACATATCTATCAGGACTGTAGGGGGAAAAAAGTACTCTCAGATTACAGCCTGAAAGTTGATGCAGTTCATGGCCTATCTTCTCACATACAATTGACTTTACTTTTTTTTTTTTTCCACTGAGAACAGTAAAGACAACATCATGGCATCAGGATATATGTCTAATCAGTGTTTCAGATAGGGATTAGGCAACCAGAAGGAATTCAGTCTTTCAAATTCAAAGGATATAGGTTATAAATCTCTTCCTGCTCCTAACCTTCCAGCATTTGTTGTCCCGTGCCCAAATTTGTTGCCAATCGCTGCCATGATATGGGGCAGCACATTTGAAGCATACATGGCAAAAGATAATTAATTTTATAGTTAAATGGCTGTCTTTACCTGCCATCACAGCACCACCTCTGAACTCCTATTTTACATCTTTGCACAAAGAAAGAGGAGGGTGAAACTCACCCTTTTGAAATTTTAGTGTTGGAAGGGACATCAAGAGATCAGCTTCTTCACAACTCTTCAAAGAAGAGCAATCAGTTATATCTAACCTACCATACATAACCCTAAATTGTCTCAATTAAAAAGCTTCACTAATTGAAAACTGAAATTTAAGATGAATCTTATCATCTTGCTATAATGCTTTCATAAACCTTGTGATTAGATTTTCCCCCCTTATATATAGTTTAAATATAAGCTGTTTAGAAGCAAGCTGATTTCTTCTGGTCCTCCAGCTCTTGGACTTGGGGGATAACTGATCATCTCCTTTTGAGAAAAAATTTGCAAAATGGGAGACTATTATCACCCTCCTTTCTTGTTTTCATTTAGATTAAACAAAACAGCCTTATCTCCTTGGTTGTTCATTCCTGCTGCTTTCCTCTGCATTACCTCTAGTTGGTATACATTCGTTTTAAGTGCAATGCCTTAAATTGGGTACAGTACTTCCACTGAGGCTTCTCCAGTGGCAAGTAGAGCAGAATAATTTCATTCCTCTGTCTTACAGCCAACAGTGCACTTAAAATATCCCAGAATGAGATTTGTTCTTTTGCAGCAGCCTCATACACGATTGTGGCACATTGTAAACTTTGAATTCTTTTTCCACCCAACTGCACCGAGGCCCATTTAAAATCCTCATCCTCAGTTCCAAGGCTTCATTTGTTCTTTCCAAATTTCTGTTTTGCTGATCCAAATGGAAGATGTTCAGCTTGCTTTGAAATCCTGCGCAGTCTTTCAAATCCCGAACCTCTTATGCAGTGCAGGTGCTCTCCCTGTTCCATCGGCCACATCAGCAGTGGTAGTACTGAATGGAAGATGGTCAAAAGCAAATATGACTGCTTGTGTCCTCCCAGGCTGACCACAAACCCCTATTAACTACAATTCATCTGACACTCTGCACTGCATTCAAGTACTAAAAGGAAAGGGAGCTCCTTTAACAGCAATAAATAAATTATAACTTCTATTTCAATATGACTCAGTCAGACTCACTACAGATGGAAGGAAATTTCACCCAGACAGTTGTCTCTCAGGTTTCTCTAATACAAGCAATATTTTGAATAAATCTGTTGCTTTACTTCAAGAGAAGAAACATACTACCTTTAGCCTGGATAAACTGCATTGCTTTTAGAAATGTTTTCAGACTTGTAAATGTTGAGAAAAAAAATGGATTCATTTGATATGTCAGTGATCTTGAATATCGTCTTGGAAGTACACTGAGGAGCAGAGGATGTGTAGTGGAGACGTATTTAATGTAATCTATCCAAGAGAGAGGAACACCTTTCCTCTTTCTTAAGAAGTACTTTCAGAAGCATGTGTGAGACTTTGACCCTCACTTCAAGGTGCAATGAAATTCATTAGTTTTTTGCAAATTAAAGTGTTGGTTACTGCTGGTGAATCCTTGATCAGGAAGAAAGATTAAGAGCACAAACCAGCCAGGAACAGGTTGAGAACTCACGGGTAAAAATCAAGGACAGGACCAACAAAGAGCCCCACGTTTTTGAGGTCTATTACAGGTGCCTGATTGGGGGAGTCTGTGAACAAGGTCTTCTTGCTTCAGATACAGCAGGCATCAAGCTCTCAAGCTCTCAACCTGATGGGGCATTTCAGCAACCCAGATGTCTGCTGGGGAAGCAACACAGCTCTCTGTGAGCAATCCAGGCACTGAAATATGTTCCCCAGAGAAACTGTGGTTTTCCCATCCCTAGAAGTGTTCAAGGCCACTCTGGGTGGGACTCTGAGTAACCTGGTCTAGTCCCAGGTGTCCTTGCCCATGACAGCAGATTTGAACAAGATGATCTTTAAGGTCTCTTCCAATCCAAACTATTCTGTGACTTTATGATAATATATTGATACATATATTGCCCCTTTCCTCATACAACACTGTAACTGTAGGTTGAAAATAACCTTGTTAACATTCAGAAATTACTACTTGGTATTTAAGTGGCAGTGGCAGTATTAAGACACCTCAGAAGGTTTTACCTCCTTGGTCAGTTTTTCCTTGGTTCAGCAAGAGCAGTCCTTCTCCTAGACATCATTCCAAAGACATAGGTAAAATCTGTGAAACTGGAAGCATAGTGTAAGAAATCATTGCGTCTCATTCTAATGAATGTCATGCTTTGGAAATAACTCTGGAAATGCAGTTCCAAGACAGGGTATGCTTACAGAAATGTGGTCTTTAAACTGTAGATTAAAGTATTGCCTTGTGTAATTTTGTTTTTAGTATTGCCACTGCACAAATCCCTAGACATTTCTGGCAACTCTCTCCCTCCTGAATCATATTGTGAATGAAAGTGATACAGTGACCCTGGCTGGTCAGTCACCGTTTTGGCCATCTTCAGTGTGTCTGAGACTACCGAGGCTCCCACAACGTATTATAAATGCACTCAGAAAGTCACAGACAACAGAAACTGCTGCCCTGTTTTCTAAATGTCCACTTCTTAATCAATTCCAGGTTTTGAGTGTTCATTTTCAGGGAGCTGCTGAGGCCCTTTATTACCATTCAGTCCAATTGACATTGAAGCTTTCCAGTACATTACAAAATTAGGATGAAAGTACTTACTAAATCCGTGTACATAAAATCAATGATCACTTCTGGCTCTGGTACAAGTAAGAAGTTGCATTATTTTGAATCATTATGCTTGCATAATGATTAAAGGCAAGGGGAGCAATGTATTAACACAAAACAGCCAGCTCTTAAATGACACTCATAGAAACTGAAGTACTGTCCTTCTCTAGAGCAGAGTTTTCATGCTGTAATAGCTAAAGAAAAAGGGTAAGTTGTAAGCATAGACTTTCTAAATTCAAAGACATGGCTTATGCTTAGTTCATGTAACCACATCGATATAAAGTATTTAATAGGTACCTGAGGATGAACAATATTCTCTAATATCAGATGCTGAAAAAATAGTCCAGAGAAAAATATATCTTCTTCTTATATATATATATTATGCAAGCCAAATATTATTTCTCAATATTGCCTTTTTCAAAATTATACACTCTGCTTTTTAGGAAAAAAAACACACAAGACTACACTGAAAAAAAGAATCTCTCATCAAGAATGAAAGGCAAAAAAAAAAGGTAGATAAAGGTGAGCTCAGCGCTCTCCATGACAAAGTGGAGGAGAATGAAGCAAGCTTGCTTCCTTGGGGCTGGCAGATCTGGAATTCCCTTCATCATAAGCACTGTTTCACTTCACCTCAGTGAGTCATGCTGGTGAATCCTGAGGTTAATTATTAAATTATTCTAATACACATCAAAGGATTTTGGAGGCTCCTGAGTCTTCACAGTTTAATATGTTCATTTATCAAGTGCAAGTAGGAGAAATGAAAAGTAATTAAATTATTTTTTTAAGACTTTGAAAACTATCTATTATTTCCAAACTCCACTCATTGGACCATCTCTGTGATGCCACAGAAACTGCAAAGTAGTACTAAAAGGGATAACTGGTGGCAATAGTTTGCATGCTTTTAAATCATCGATTGACATTTGAGTTCTTATTTGAAATATGATAGCATCAAAGTTAATTCAGATAATCCTCAAGACAGAGAAAGCACCCACTAAGATCAACAGCTATCTTTTCAGACAGTTTTATAGTCACAGATTGGGTAAAGTTAGAAAGGACCACAGTGGGTCATCTGGTACAACTTCCCTGTTCAAGCAGGGTCATCCTAGAGCACATGACACAGGATTGTGTCTAGATTGTGTTCTTGAATATTTTCAGTGAGGGAGACCCCAGAACCATTCTGGGCAACCTGTCCCAGTGCACGGTCACCTGCACAGTAAAGAAGTTCTTTTTCATATTCAGGTAGAACTTTCTGTACATCAGTTTCTGCCCATGTCCTCTTGTTCTATTGATTGGCACCACTGAGAAGTGCCTGGAAGTAATACTTCTTGATTTCCAACAGGTCAGATATCCTCAACTTTATTTAGATAAAAAGTTTTTCTTGGCTTTTTAGTCCAACACCATTTCAAAGGTACAAACCTCTTCTTTCAGGGTCAAGATGCCTTGCTAACCACCATCGGCTGATAGTATGACAGGGGTGGGATTCAGGAGAACCTGTAGCAATGGGAACCAAAATGTTTTCTGTTGTTCTTTTATTACTTTTTATTACCAATTACCAAGGAAAATTCCCCTTACCCCACCCCCCTACTTCACCCTCCAATCATTCCATGAAGAAAATCCAACTAAAAGAAAGAATAAGATTAAAATTATCCTCTACAGAAATGTTAACCATGGGTGTATGTATTTCTTTGTGCTTCTGGTCCAAAATATAGCAAAGGAACTTACCTGTTCAGTGGCAAGAGCTGAATGAAGCTCTACAAATCAGCAAGCCATAAAAAGATTTCTAAGGGCAAAGCAACTGTCTTCACCTTAGAGCCCACAGTTCCATAGAAAAATTCGTTGGAATTCCTGTTGGAATTTTGCTGAAATAACAGGGCAGAAATAGACAACCACAGTGGTCCAACTAAAGATCACAGACCTCTCTAAGAAAAATCCAGGAACTGCAGTGAATTGGGGTCTTTCTGCCATCCACAGAAGTCTCCTGAATTCTTGTTTTTTAAAAGAAAGCAGCTAGATAAAACAAAACAATCCTTGGGGAAATGGAATGTAATTACATTTCTTCTTGTTTGGTAAGTGCAAACTCAATTCTGCAGTGTTTTACCTGCATTCTTTACTGTTCTTTAAAATGTCAGCAAAAGGTTTTTATTACTATTTACTACTAGTTATAGAGGAGGGAGTTAGTTCATTCACTAAACCGTGCAATCTAATTCCTTGTAAGAAATGTAGGTTTCATATTTACTGCATCAGGGCAACAATACTGACATATTAATAGACCTCAGTAGCTTTGAGGTTACTTTCTGACCTGTTGTGCCAGCAGCATGTGAGCTGAGGTAATCCCTCAGCAAGAGGTGGATGTAAAGGAAGGCCTTTACAGGCAAATAAAGACGTGTGAGAAGAAACTATTGACTTGTTTACGGAAGAAATCTGAAAACTGGCTGAGAGGTTGAGGTTGGAGGAAAGGGTATCAACTTGGCATTTTCAGATGTTGAGTAATTATAGTATTTCATCTTGTACGTCCAAAATTAGTACCCATCATTGAACATCCTGGACTTAAAATATAAGTCAAACCACAAAAATGGAATGTAGACCAGAATTACATATTATTTACTACAGTACTGTTATGCCTGCATGCATCATATCCATTGTGTGTTTCTTTACTCTGATAATGGATCTGAATTTTGAGAAAAACCAAAACCCAAAAAAACCCCTTTCAGATACTTCTTGCTTTCTTCCTTTGGGAGTTCCCAAATCATACTCTACTATTTATGGAAGTCTATTTTTTCCATTAATTCATCATCATACACATTGTAGAAAAAGCCTTTCCATAATATGCCTCTAGGTGTATTAACTTTTTTCATTTTAACCCCTAATATCTTGAAACTTACAGATATTCGGGATCTTAATCATATTTCCTGTTAGTTTTTCAGTGTTCTACGATATGAACAAGTGAAAGTGAAAAAAATCTTTGGAAAATCTAATTTGAAGCTTAATTTCATTCTTTATATTTTTTTTGAAAAGTTCTAGTTTTCGTCTTTTCATTACAAGTTTTTAACTTGTTTACCTGTGCCACCTGATTGCTACCAGATATATCTAGAGGTTAGCTAGAGGCGGCCTATTTTATATATATATATAAATATGTATGTATGTAACTCAGGAGATTACACTTTTCAGTGTTGCAACACACAGCAAATTTTCCTTTAGCTCAACATTCAGGAACCTATACTTTTAGGGATGGAAATAGTTGAGTCCACCCCTTGGACCACATACGGGTTACTGTTGAGCAGCTGGTGAGACCCAGGTTTGAGATCAAAGATTTATAATGTAGTGAGTGTGCTCAGGCCTGTGGTGGGATGCTGGGACCTCACCCGTTTGAACTGCCTTTGTAAGTGTATTAGGACAAACAATATCATCTTGGTTAGGACAATCTGCCCTCTATCTCTCTTATATTTAGTTGTCTGTATGTTGTCTTCTATTTTCTTACATGTAGAAGTTTTCTTCCCATCCTGGAGTGCCTCTGGAAGAATCACCTGACTGTTCTGTCTGTACCCTTCATTCCCAAAGGTAGCAGCAAGCATTCACAGCATGGCAGGAATGATTGTTTTGTCCAAAAACTCCAATCTTGCCCCAAAGTAAAAGGAATCTCTACCAGCTGCAACACATATCAGATTCCTAGATTGCCAAGAAATTCCTGAATGACATACCACAACTTAGGATGCTCAGTATGTTTCTTAGATTAAAGCAACATACAAAAAACATTACAATTTTTGTGCTCAGGCCTATTGAAATAAGCAGAGGACTGCTTTCCCCGGATAAACGGACATAAATATCCATCCATACTTCAAACACTTTTCAACTATTATCCTTCTGAACAACTTTATACTTCTGAGTAGTGCACAGATAAGCACTTTATAGACATGTAGGCAGCTGGAAATTACTAATGTACGATTTCTACTGATCACACCAGCAAACAAAATATGCTCCTACTCAGCTGGCAATCTACTGCCTGCAAGAAGCATTAAACACTGTTTCCGATTCTGTTCCTCAGTATATCTCCTGGTAGAATTCCTTCCTGTCTCCTTTATCCTGCCAGATATGGCAAGATGCTCCTTTTTTACATTTAAATCTCTCACATTTTGAAAAAATGCTTTAGTTATGCTGAAATAATAGATTTTTTTTTTTTTCTGGAAAGTGCTCGCCATTATGACTTTGTGCACTGAAGTTTGAACTGTGAAAATCACTGCTACTGTTCTGACTAATTACCTAAAGTCTTGGCCTGAAAAGCTCATGGACAACCAAGTTTGTGCACTTTTCGGCTTCCTGTAATCATTGTGAAGGAACATCTTGCGCAAAGGTCCAGAGCGTCCAAGGGCTCTTTATTTTTGTACGCAAAATCGAAAATATCTGGGGACAAAGCTACATCTCAAAAGTAAGTATCATATAAATTCTCATTTACCAGAAACAGTAACCTGGTCCTCACCTGGCATCTTTTGTAAGCATGTGGAAAGTAAACTCCAGAAAATACCTGAACTTCTCAAAACTATTACAAGATTATATTGAGCAACAATGATCAGAATGACATGTCAAATGATCTACAGCACAGAGAAGCAGGCTGAATGCAAAAGTGTCTCCACCATTAGAAATTGATTCGACAATTACGTCAATTGCTTTTGGCACTAAGCTTCCTGTAGGTTATTTTCTGATTGATCCTTTGGCCATCTGTGACTGTTTCCCTATCTATGCTTATTTTTTGAGAGATTTAACAAATGCTTTGGCTATCATAAATCATTCAAAATTTCTTCCCATGTGGGATATCTCCTTATAGTGTTTGGGTCAGCTTTGATTATTCCTTGTCCCTCACAGGCAATAAATGCTGTTGCTGAGCAATAATTAGTCACAAAAGAGCTCCTCCAAACCAATCTTGACCTGTGAGATACCAGAAGAGAATGAAATTTGCCAGAAAAACCCTGCCCTATAGTTTTTTGCGCAATGTTTTTTTTTTTCTGAAACACGATTTTTGTCTCCAGGTTTCTTTCAATCCTGTTGAGTTACTCATGCTAAATAGGCTGCTGTAGCAACTTCTGCATGCTAATGTGTCAAATATTGATGCTATTTGCATGATAACTCATTTAAGAGTTTAAACACACATCTTTTAATGTTGCAGCAGTTACAGATTCAAAGATGGCAGAAAGAATGGCATTATGTCAGTTACTATCATTCTTTGTTTTGCTGTGTGACAACAGAGAATGGCAGCTTCATACTTATTTTAAACTTTTTTCTTTTTTTTTTTTTAACTAAATATGCTGGCAGGATTGGGTTTCATTTTATTTCCCGGATGATATCCGTAAATTACACAAAGAAATGGATTTAGCATTTTCTTCTGCATTTGTTTGTGGGACTGGAAATATTGAATCTTGAAAGAGATGGAAGTAAAATTTCTAAGAAGTGTGTTCAGAATTATGTACCTACCCAAAAAAGAAATGCATAACCCCCCCCAAAAAAACTACCAACAGCACAGTGGTTTTAATTAAAAAGCAACACAAAACCATTTCCATTTTCTTTCCTAACTCAGTATTACTTTCATGGTATGATGTCGTAATGTAGTGGGTTAGGAAGCAGTTTTGTCTTGGGGGGACGGGGGTTACCTTTTAAACTTGTTTTTTCTGAGAAGGGAAACAGGCAAGGATGGTGAAACCCCCTCCCCAGGTGCCCTGCGGGGAGTGATCCCGGGGCCGTGCCTCGCCCTCGGGCCCCCCCCCGGCGACCGTGCCGGGGGCGGGGGGTGTCCCCGGCCGTGCAGGCGGCTCAGGCTGGCCCCGTCCGGGGCTGTGCTTCTGGGTGCCCGAGGGCTGGCCCGGCCCGGGGCCATGCCTAGCTGCGGGGCCTCCCTGGGGCCGTGCTGGGTCTGTCCCCATGTGCCTGCGGGGGCTGGCCCAGCAAGACCCGTGCCTGGACGCAGAGAACCCCCAGGGCTGTGCTGGGTCCGTCTCCGAGTGCCTGTGGGGCAGCAGCCCGGCTCCGGCCACCCCGGCAGTGGCGTAGGCGGCTCCGCCGCCCTGCCAGGTGTGGTGGGGGCCCCTGGTTCCCCTCCTGGGGTTCTCACAGCCCCGGTAGCCACGCCGACGGCAGGGGGTTGTCCCCGGCCGCGGCAGACGGCCCGGGGCAATGCTGGCAGCTGCAGGGGCTGGGGTCCGCCCCACAGCCGTGGCGGCTGGTGTGCAGGGCAAGGCTGGCCCCCTGGGCCAGCGCCGCTGCACAGAGTGGACCTGTGGTGGCAGGCCCCCACGGGTGGCACTGCTGGCCTAGGGACCCCTCCCGGAGGTCCCTGCAGCCGGCTAGTACCCCACAGGTGGTGCCGTTGGCAGGGGCCTGCCTGGTGGACGTTTTGGTGGGAAACACCATCTTGGCCACGTGGTAAAATCTCGTTGAGGGGTGGCGCCCCCATGCCACTGTCCAATGTGAAGAAGACACACCTGGGAATGCTGCCCTAATATAACATGAGATCAGAGGGCCCATAAAAGCCGGAGAAGCAGAAGCCCAGCCGCTTTCAGCTTCCTTTGTTGCTGAGAGAAGCACGGCTGCTCCTCCCCAGGTCCCTAGACCAGGCAGTGTCATTGCGGCAGCATCGGAGCTCAGGCACTGCGGATGGAGGAACCACACGGTCAAAGGAATTGTGATATCTCTCCCCTTTGGGTTCCCCCCGGCGTTCCTTTCACTGTCCCTCTTTTTCAGCAGCTCTGGTGTGGGGCCAGTCGCCATCTTTGGGCCAGCCTTCCTTCCCTTTCTTCCCTTGTCCCTTAGCTCACCAGCCAGCTTGGAGGAGTGGTTTGTTTTCTTGGGGTTTTTTAAACTTTTTGCAAAAATATTGTGTCAGTTGTGTGTAATCTGGTTGTGCTTTAGTGGGGTTCAATAGTTTATAGAGCCCCCAGATAAATGAACTGTTAGCTGTTATTTCTCTATTAAGTCTCTCGTCATGGTTGCACCCCTTAGCATCCAAACCATGACACATAATTATACTTTCCCGCTAGTCTTGTAGAATCCAGGAAAGCATACCAGATAAGATGTGAAACATGAGGAGGGGCAGAGGGTTTCAAGCTTTTTTTAGTCAATACAAAAAAAAAAGTTAAAATAGTACAACTCCTTTTTTTTTTTTTCCCCTTCCTGCCTTTGCAGATCACCTTTAAAGGTTCCTGTTGTTATCCATTCACATCAATTGTGAGCAAGCTATTATCTTTATGGACTCAGGATGCTGGTTTCAGACTTGCAGTCCCTAAGCAGTGATGTATGTCGAGTAATCTTTTATTTATTTATTTGAATGCTTCAGCTCCTGAGACTCAAGCCTGCCTAACATTCTGACGATCAGGGTTAATTACTATAATGCTTCTCTGGCAAGTCCTCCTTAAAACATCTTAGCAATATTGTAGCTCATCCAGGATAATGTTGATTGCTACCTGTACAGGACTTTGTCAGCATATTACTTCCACTTTCTGCAGATTGGGCACTTGCAATTTGAAGTACTCAAACCAATTTTTAGCACAGATAAGCAGCTTGAAAGACAGATTCCCTAATAACAATCAAATCTCTGATCCGTGGCTTTCTCAGGTACCTTCTTGTTTGTTTGTTTGATACTCTAAGACTTACTTCACTGAATACCTTATTGCTTCATCAATCTGAAGGCAGCACAACACAACATCTTGTTTCTCACTTTGAATATTGATGTGAGGTAAGTCTTCATTTGATTAGTTTGTCTAATTTAAAATACCCTAACAGACAAGTTTTAGTCTACTATCAGGGAGGATCTTCCTGTCCTCATTCATTGTTTTCTTCAAGGGTGACTTACTTTGCAGAACTCCGCTACAGAAGCCAGATGACCGTTCCTTTGCTATCTCCATCTCTTAGTTTGTGCACGCAACATCTCAGTTCTCATGACTAGACACTTAGATTAAGACAAACTCTGAGTGACAGTACACAGAGTGGGTAAGATATAGATCTGCTAAGCACTGACCTACTGAGGAGTGTAGTTAAAGCACGTGGGAGTCCACCTGGTTGCAAACTGACCCACTGAGAAGTGCTCAGAGGATGTGTTCAACCATCTTTACTATAGCGTGGTTACCTGCAACTAAAAACAGAGTAGCTAGGCTGTTTCAACCGAACACTCCACCAGATTTTTAGTTGCAGGCTTAGTTAAGAAAATGACCTAGGTTTCATTCATCTTGACATCTTCAGCATCTTGACACAAACAGCCCCATGTTAGACACCTTAGCCTTTTACATGTGGGAATAATTAGGCTTTTCGGAATAGTATCTGTATAAGTCTGTGAGACCAGTGATGATCTGCCAGAGCTAATCAGTGGGAAGTACTGAGCAGAAGCCAAAGAAAGTCAAGCTGTCACAGATTAAAACAGCCCATGGATTGCTCTAAACTGTGATCTGTAAAAGTGAGCAGTTAGGAAACTCTCCCAGCAGCTAGTAATGGTTAAATTACAACTGATTGAGAGTAAAAGTAAAATTACTGTTGATTGCTTTAACTCTTTCTAAGGTTTTCTTTTTTATTTAAAGAAATTTCCATCTATTTAATCTCCTTCTTGTGTGCTTTATATTAACAGTGCTCAAACAAGGACTGAAGATGTGATCCAGAAGTAGTATGACTTTGCAACTTCAAACTTATAACTGCATATTCAAGCTGTCGACATAATTACATGCATGCAATGCTATCAAGTATTAAGTTGCAGCCCAGGTGACCTCCTTGTTCTAAGCTCTTCTGCAAGTGACCCATGAGTAGTCTTCATACGTAATTTCCTCCTTATAAAATTCAGTTCATTGGATCTAAATCAATGTACAAGAAATAACAGATGATACTCTTTGGCCAGTGGACTAAAGAGTCAGCGTTTCATAGCCCTTCAGTTATGCCAGTGCATTAGATCAAGACTTTCAGTCAACTCATAGTTTGACTTCAACAACATTTGAGTTACCTAAATACATGGGAATGACTAATGATGAAAGAGAAGTGTCTAAATATGTTTTTGCATGCAGAATAATATAAACCAACATCTCAGTCTAAAGACAAATGGGTTAAACGCTGTGAGTTTAACTGAGAACAAAGAAAAAGTTCATTTCATGCTTCATGTCCATTTCTTGAGAATTAAATGTAATAATGATTCATTTTTATGTAAAAACAACAAAAAACTATCTCATTTTTGAACATAGTTATTTTGTGGGAATAGAATTCAGGCTGAAATTCTCAAAAGAAAAAAAAAATCAAACCCAAAACTCATATTCTTGTTAAAAGTCCCAGGGCGGTAAATGCCTATATCCTGCAAGTTCATTTGAAAATACCAGTTTCAAGGTCTAAAGACAGTTTGATTTATAGTGAATAAAAGTGGTGTGATCAAGTCCCATTTGTAGGCAACTGCAGGTAACTAGAACTTTGCCGGGGAGGTATTTAGTTATATTTTAGATAGCACAAAAAAAAAGCACTAGAGTATATTAAGGAAAGAAGGATGCCTATGTGAAGCATCTATTTTTTAATGACATTTTAAATAAGGCACCATTTTTTGGTCAGCTTCTCATAAGCATTTGTCAAGGCAGTTCTCCTCTTGCTGCTTCACATCAAACTGCCTTTTACTTTGATTATTCACTGTTTTAACACACTTGAATGTTCAGAATAGTTTGTACATGGAATAGTCAGAGATTTGACAAAACTGCTTATTCTGATGCTGTACTATAGACATGGGAATACTATACATGAAAGTAGCACACCATGATAAGTTAGATACATTATAAGTATATCAATATCCAAATTAATAAGGCTGATTCTGCCAACTGTCCTTCATACCAAGGAAAACACTAAAGTCAGGAGAAAGTGTCTTCCTTGGTCCTCAGTTGAATTTATAACATATTGTCCTGTTTAGAGGTATCCTACAGTAACCTGAAAGAAAAAAAATTGAGAAACACAGAGCAAGCAGTTTTGCCCTAAAGCTTTAAGGCTTATCTACTAAACACCAGTGCATATTCTTGTGTTCATTGGACGGGTGAAGCAAGACTTCAGTTTACACACAAATGTAAGAAACATGAGCTAATAGGCTTCTTACAAAGGCTGCAATGGGCTGAGTATGTAATTTGTTGCTGCAGATCAGATGGTGTTTGGTAATCCATCCAATTCCTTCCCTAGCATGTATTTTTGAATCGGAATCTACTATAAAGAATTTCAATAAAAGAAGTTATACCTACATGCAATGGGGGCTTGGGAACAAAGAAAAAAATCTATGAAGAGAAGGAAAATGAAGTTGGGAAACTAAGCACAGATGAAAGACTGGGAAAAAAAGACATCTGCTGTGGTTGAAAGTTTCATATGCATTAGTTTGCGCTGAAACTGTTGCAAAGATCTAGTGTCAACTCAGAGTAAACCCTGAATGAAACAGTCTTTTTTTTCAGCTAATTTTTTAATTGAAACATGTTTGTTTTTGTTTGTTGCTGGCTTTAGGAGAACCTTTCTGAGTAGTATGATCCATGGAAGTGCTTTAGTGAAATAGTCTGTTAACTTTCTAAAAAAAATAATATTGAGAAACAGACTCACAGAATAATTGGCAGGGATCTCTGGAGTTTTTTAGTCCAACCTCTTGCTCAGAGCAGGCTCAGCTATAAGGTCAGATCACATAGTTCAGGACTTCATACAGCTAGCTCGTGCAAACCTCCAAGTGCTGAGAATGCATGAGTCCCTGGACTGCTTCTTCCATTTGTGGGTTGTCCAACCTTCTCTTATTTAAATGCATGCTCATTGTCATTTTTCCTCCTGCCACATACTGCTGTGAGAAGCTCAGCTCTGTCTTCTTGGTGTCCTACTCATGGGTCCTAGAGGGCCCTGCTTAGGTCCCCCAGAGCTTTCCTTTCTCAAGGATAAACAAGTCCAGGTCCCTCCAATTCTACTCTGTAGGGTAAGTGCTTCAGACTCTAACCGTCTTGGTCCACGGAATTGGTCCTGTTCGATCCATGTCTTTTTCATACTGGGTGGTCCAAAACTGGACACAGTTCTCTACATGACTCCAATGAGTGCTAAAAAAAGAGGGATGATCACTCCCTTTTATGTACTGGCCGTACTAATCTTGATACAGCTACAGGTGCTGTTGGCCTTGGCCCCTAGCTGATCACCTGCAGCCTCTGTCTCTGTAAGGACTAAGCAATACTGATGGCCCTGCTTTTGAATCAGTAATGCTGAGCTCTGCTCTGAATTTGGCTGACAGCTCCAGACATGCTACCAGGATCATACACCTACAGTGGGTTTTTTTCTGATTGTAAGCAAGGTAGTTTAGAAGTTACATTACACAAACTCTACACCCAAGAAATGTTCAGAGGTACCTGAAGCTAAAGTAATGTTCGTTAAGCTCACGAATAGAAAGCATGCACACTGCCCTGAGAATGCATTTTTAATTTTGGAATAAACTAGACTCTTTTCATAGGTTCAACCACAGAAGTTACAGCTAAACCAGCTTTAACTCAGAGATAATCTGCCTGGGGTGCAAGGTATGATGCCTCACTGTGAGTTGTCACGACTTCTGGTTGCTTGACCTGTCCCTACAGCACGCTGCAGTCACTTCTGTGCAGTGTAGGCATATCAGTAGTTTGTATGAGATATATCTCAAAAGTGTTGTAATGCCTTCTGGGTAGCTGCTGGAATTAAGAATGAGCTAATATACTCTCTCCTTCTGCCAGACTTAGTTTAGAATGAGTGTTGTGAGGACTACAGCTACATGTTTTTCAATACAAAGATTTGAGATTTGCAGTTGGCTCAGGGAATGGGAAGGGTGAGATCAAATCTGCTTGAAAAAATACTCTGTAGATTTACCCTACCACAATCTCACAGCTCAGTTAGTCTACGTTGCCTGTGCTATTTTTTTCATTCCCCATTAATTCTAAGTTTTTGTTTATCTTAGAGGAACATAAGTGAGTTTTCATGCTGAAATGTGTATTTTGTTCAAGCAGAGGCTGATCCTATATCATAGTTTCTCTTTCTTCCTCTTACAGATCTTTAGAGGGATAATACCCTGAGCCAAAAATCACAGGCCTCTCTTAATTTGAACACACCTACACCAGAACTTAAACAAGTTACCCACTGAAGACTGAAATTTTCCTGTGTTTATATCCATACAAGTATTGTCTTCATCTTCCGAAACCTGCAAACACTCACCCAGCTGATATGAGCTGTTTCTTTTTTCTTCCTTACACACACAGGGACATGTCTAGCTTTTGAAAGCTGTTAGGCAGATTGAAAGGAGGTTAGAGAACTAAAAAAGGGTCTGGGTACAAGTTAGCATGTTACAATAGGTCACCTACAGCACTTGAGGAGGTGACTCATGAGTAAGCAACTGCTTCATACAAGAATAACTCTTGGAAGTATTTTATAGAAATGGGGTTTGGGTTTTTTGCATTCTGGTCAAGATGGAGCAGGTTGTCATGGTTTATACCAGTGCCATGTCTACACAGGATTATTTATCCCTTGGAGCATTTTGTATAACACACAAACCTCATGTCATTGCTAGAAATTGTATGAACCCGCTGGTACATAACAGTAGCCTTGTGTGAAAATAATACAATGTCTCTGTATTTCTAGGAAGAAAGTCTGATGTGAATTTGAAGTAGAAATAAAAACACTCTTGCTTATAGGCAAAAAACCCAAAGCTACCACCCAAGAATTCCCTCAGGGAATACAGTTGCAAACAAAAGCCCTAACGTTTTCAATGAATTTCATTCACAGAAAATGTACTGCAAATTTCATGAACTCTGCTTTCTGTTACTGAAGAAGAGCTGTAGGTTAGTTTGTTAATGAAAAAGGACGTGTACTTCATAAATGCTGAATACTCATCTGAATAAGTGATATTCCATGACCACAAGATCTAATTATGTCAACACAAATATTTTAGCATCAAGTAAAAAGAAACCTTAATAAAATTTAAGCAGCTCAATGAAAATAAAGTGGTATTGAACCTAAAGGGCATGGAAGTTGAAATAAATAAATGACAAAAAAGCTATGTATTGCAATGCAGTTTTCTTCTATTTTTAAACTAGTTATTATTACAAGCAAAATAAGTGCCATTTCAGAAAAAAAAATATTTCTGCCTTTTTTAATGTGCAAAATAGGGCATACAATAGCACTTTCCTAAAATTTTTGCAAGCTGCTGACATTTGTTAAATCATTATTCCTCTTTCTAAATAAATTCATTGATTCTGGAAGTATTTGCAGTGTTTAAAATCCTGCTCCCACTGAGTCCAAACAGAATTTCATAATTGACCTTAATGGATTAAAACTTTATTTTGCTTCTGAAAATCTTGCCCATAATAGCAAGATCCTTTTATCCAAACATGTCCATAACAACTGCTTATTAAACTTCCTTGGTCTTAATTGATTTTTTTTTATAGTAGAAAAAAAAAGAAAAAAATTAATCTTCTGTACAAACATTTACAATTTCTAACTGCAAGTGTTTGACAGGGACAAGGTTCTAATCAGTCTTAACAACCTTCCTGATTTACATCCAATCATAAGCTTGATGCTGAAACACTTAGTGCTTGCAAGAGAAATGATCAAAACATTAAGAACTCTGTGTAGGGTATATTCACAAAAATTTCAAATCAACAAGAAATTTGAGAAAACCATGATGAGCCAGAACAAACAGACACACAGTTTATGAAATGATTTTTTCTGAACTGTTTTATTAGCTCAAGACATGAACAGTACCAATCAAAGTCTGAAAAACAGATCTTATGGTTAGTGATAAGTTTTCAAAGATTTTGGAGGAAGGAGATGATGTTTCCCATATAAATAGAGATGTTACAGTGTTTTAAAGCATTACACAGTAATAAAGATATAATCAGCCAACAGCTCTTTCTTAACAATGAAAAGGGAAATACAAAAAGCAGTATTTGGAGAATTTGTCTCAGGAATACATAAGCATTAGTTAACAAAGGACCTCTTCCCATTATTGCCCTGCAATTCTATTAAATTGCTCTCACAGGGGCTGCAGTAGGCCCTGCATGGCCTTCTCTTTCCAAAAAATCATCTAACTTGTCTACATCTACTCTGAAATCCAGAGTTTCCATTTTTACTAGAATTGTGAATATAGAAGCTTGTTTTGCTAAAAGTAGCACATAAAGAAGACAGTTCAGGAAATGGCAAGCCTTAAAAGCCATCAGTACTCACTTCTGAATTTAAGGTATTTCCAGCAGCAACATATTTTGATTGTAGCTGATTCTCTGTGGCTGATTAAGTCCTGTTAATCCATATTGTCAATGTGGGAGATCAAGAATTTTGCTGCCCTCATTCCCGGATGATGTTGTTTGATTTGTTGTTCAGTGAGTGTCTTTCTTATTTTTCCTCTTATATGATAGAGAGCTATATACTATGTGTTTGCATCCACAACTCTCCCTTCTTGTGTCTTTTATGTGTGTCATTAAGAATTTCAATAGTTCATATCAAATTCAGTCTTGCTTCCAGATTTCATAACCTCAGTAGGATCAGGTGTAGAAATTCAGTGAGCTAAAATTCATGTCTGAGTCAGCACATGGAAATTCCCTCCAGACTCTGGGATTCCTGCCAGCATTTTCAGTATGGCTTAGCAGCTTCCATCAAGCAACTTTGAATACAAACATCAGCTTCTACAGGCTCTACATCTCCCAAATTTTGCAGACTTTACAGTTGCTCTATGCAGTGAAGGAGCCCATGAGCTATAAGAGCTGATGAAACTAAACTCTGGAGCAGGCATAAGGTGTGTGTTTCTAACAAAGTGAGATCTGCATTCCTAGTTTTCCCTCTAATGCTTCTATTCATCTTAGATCACTGGCTTTGCTTTCTATCTGGTAAGACACATTAGTCACACTAACTTGGCGTTTCTAACATGGTAGTATAGGGACAAACATTCCTACTTCCTTGGGGTCTCATTGAACCTTTTTGTACGCAGTAATAACTGCTGGGGGTAAGCAAGAAAGAGGATTCATCAAACACTTCCCTTCCTTTCCAGAGAAAACTTCCTGTGAATAAAAGCCACCAATTCCTTTAGCAATGTTTGTAGCCTTTTTTATAAGCAAATGAGCTGAAAGCATTGTTACTTGAAAAAGTCATAGAAAGGAAAAAGCACCTACTTTTAATGGGAATATATATTCAGGAGATTATTCACTGCACCAGGTTTCAAAAGCCTTATTATTTTCCAAATAAATTGAGGGTGGGAAAAGGGGAAGCAAGGACACAGTGTTCATAGATAACATGAATGTATAATTGATCTCCAAAGTATGATGCTTACATTATCATGACAAATAACATCATGTGATCACTCATATGATGAATGCAAAAACTATATACTATGGCTATGAGTTTGCACATTTAGTGCAAGTTAGAATTTATTTCCGATGAGACAAATACAGACTGTGTGTGTCAGTCTAACATTGTCTGATAAATAGAAGTTTTATGCAAATATTTGGCACAGGGAGCATTAACCCCAGAGAAGTTTAAAGTGTGTCCATTTGATATGGATTGATATGGAGCTCTATTTTTCATTCTGGCTCCTGACAGAGAATCCCCTGACAAAACCAACTAAAATAGCACAACAGAGAAGTATTATCTTCTGCTCAGGTGCTGATTCTCCTTCATTACAATAATCAAGCTATTCTCAGAGGATTCATCTAGCAAAGGTTGGAAATGAGATATGTATCCAGTCTTCGATTCCCCTCTTTATTAAATGGGACTCAAGCCCATCCACCTCAGAAGCTGCACCCTCAGAGCAGGATCATGGAAGAGATACTTTTATAATTTTTATCCTTAGAAAGCCATAAATCAAGCTGGAAAGTAAGACAGCAAGTATTACTTTCTAATACACTGATCAAGACAACTACTCCAGAGTACAAGAGTCTATGAAGTAGGAAGGACCATACCCAAAGGTTCACATATTCTTTGTGAGGTTGGTCATAGGGCAAAATGCATTAAGGAGGTCTTCTCCTTTTTCAGTTTTGTCTCCTTAGGTTATATTATTATGAGCCTCTTACTCTGCTACTATAAATTTTCAGTGTTTGCATGGACATTTCAAAAAAAGAGGACTTGAAAAAAAGAGGAACACTGTCTAGGTTTTTTATTGCCCATGAATATGTTATAGATGGGGGAAGGAAGGAAGGCAGGAGGGAGTCCCAAAACAAAATACCCTGAACTTCCACTTCTGCTTTCAGATATAATTTTAAATAAAATTGTTCTTGGTATACTGTACATTTTTTACAGTGAAAATGTCCCCGAAGTGCCAAGGCTAGCAGGTAAGTTTTTGAAGAGGCAGGATTTCAAAGGCTGGATTAGCAAAACTCTCACAGGATTTGCCTTTTGTAGCCTGAAACATGTAGCTGCCCATTAACTAACTTTGTAGTCATCACTGAACACAAGGCAGCACAGAACGTTTCTGTGGCACATCACCAACATGAAGTATGGAGTAATGTATTTCTCTTGGAGCTGAATAGAAAAACCACAATGCCTGAGCCATAGAAAAAGCAGAATACTTGAGTCCTAGGAAAATGCATGCATAGCCACCTGCTCAAGTCTGCTAATAAATTGATACACACCATATTTATATAGTAGATAAATGATACAAGGGACAGAAAATTGTGAGAAGGAACTTTTGCCTTTATTAGTGGAAATAAAGGTGAGCTCCCACTGGGCTGGAAAGCAAAAAGGGAAAAGTCCATAGCAGGAACTTGGAACAGGATGCTGCTAGACCAAATCCTTCTCAACAGGTTGCATGGCATGACAAGGTTATAACTGAGACGCATAGCAAGATCATTGAATAAACAGCCTTCTCTAGATCTGCCTACTTTTCTGTCATATCCTACAATCAGCTTGTGTTGATAATTGTATTATACTTTTTTAGCTACTTCTTCTTCTCTCCTCTAGAGATGACCCCTTCTTCAGTTCAATACTTTACTTTTCCTGGCCCAGAGACTTCTACAGGTAGAACATATTCATGGCTGCAGGATATCTGCACAGGATGGAGCATTTGAGACATGTAAGAAATGTCACAGTGAGTCTAATCACCACAGCAACTGCTTCACAGTATCTCCCTACACTTGGCTGAGCTTGTAGATGTTTTCTCTCTTAAGCTCCCTCTGTAAAGACCCCCAGAACAAGTCTTGGGTTCTTTAGCAACAAGTGTTACAGCCTAATGCTTGTGCCCAGGCAGATGTCTGCTATTGCCTTATGTTGTTGACTGCAAGAAGTGCGCTGCAAAAGAAATCAACTATGACAGTAATGGCTTAGAGATGAGGTAGAAACTCGCTAAATACCCTATAATCATGCCTTCAACCTAGGAAGGCAAAAGTAGCTAGGAATTCTCAATCTGTGAAAAAACCCACATTTTTTCTATTGAACAGTTCCATTCCGTATCAGCTGCTTTAATAGCATGGTTGGATTGCAATACCATCAACTATAAGTTCTGGAAACCAGAGATGGAAAAAAGAGGCAACACTGTAGCTCCTCAAGAGCCCTCAGTAGGACACTCCTGAATGCTTTTGATGAGGTTGCGGGGTAAAGGCCAGGGGACAGCCGGTTATATGTTTCCTTTATCTGGAGGGGTCATACAGCAGCCTGAAAAAAAAGGCTGGGAAAAATGGTTTGGCTAGAAACTGCAGAATAAAAATGTCTAAAATTTTAATTTTATAAAAACAGTCGACATAAAATTGACTTCTAACTGCATGAATCCTATTCGAAGATGGAGCAGTGATGAAATACCAGGAGTCTTAGACACACTAAGTAAACCATATAGGACCAAAATATCATCAGCCGTTTACTACCATGAGCAGAATGTGGACGACGCTCTCATAGCCCACTACGTTTGTAGTGCAACACAAAATGCTGTCAGCCATGTCTCCCCCTCTCTTTCTCCAACCCAGCTAAAGGCTGGGCAGCTGCATGGGTTTTCAGCTTCTGTCCTTTGTGGACTGCTTCAGAGTTTGTGCAGAGTAGGGATGTTAGCCCTCCTTGGCTCTTTCATCTTCTGTGGAGTGACAGCTTCTAGTACCATCTATGTTGTGGCAGTGGTCTTGTGGAGCAGTAGCAGGACTTACAATGCTACTAATTGTTTGAATGAGTATTTTTTGTAACACTGAAAATTATCCTGGGGGTCTTATGTCTGCAACGCCTGTTTTAACAAATACTTGCCTATGCTAGCATTCCCAGATCAGTCATGGCAGCAGAACCAGTCTTTTCTGTCTGTGGTTTCTCCATAGTTTATGCCAGGCTGTCAATATAGCCTTTATAACTTGATAGTATAAGACCAAAATAAGATATATCTGAAAATGCCTAACAATTTAAATGTAAAAATTACATCAGCGGTGTCTTAGAACATTAGAGGGAGGCAGACCACTCCAGACGTGAGTCTGTCATAAGATGTATAGGCATAGAACAAAGGTATATCAACGTGGATGTTAGGCAATGAGTACTACATCCAGGACAGTTACAAAATTAGTATTTGCAGTTCCAGAAATTAGTCGGTTAAAGAACTCTTGATTCCAATAGCAGCAGAATTGCACAACCCCCCCCAAAATTACCAAACATCTGCTTACATATTGGTAACTACTGTTTTGATTCCATTTCTAAAAGTTACGTTGATCCAAAAACATAACTCCTTTTTCAAAAGAAGCATTCCAGCTCTCTGAAGCTCTCTAGTCTTTGACATGTTTGGAAAAATAGAACATAAATGATACCTGAATTTGGAAAATTCCTAATTAAAACAAAAAAACCACACAAAACCCCCCACCAAAACAAGCAAACATACCAAACTCAAAAAATCTATGCAATCAACCCATGCAGCAGCCTGGGACTCCCAGCTCTCAAATGAAATCTAATCCCTTCTAACTGAGAGGAGACACTTGCTTATTCCTAATTCAGGGTAAGTGGATTTATTTTTAGCAATACATGGTCTCAACAACTTGACTCACGTGAATGAAAGCATATGTATCTCTAGGCAAATAGAGGAGAATTATTTTATGATCATATATCTAGTCAAGTAGGAGAGGAAGGAAAGAGTACACAGCCTTAGCTGAGCCATAATGCAGTTATATGAGACACTTGGACATACAGCAGTAGCAGGTAGCTGTGGTCAGGATAGAGGGTAGCACTAGTAGTCCGTCAGCAGCACACAGGCCATGGGGAAACGGGGTAGTAGGTGATGGTGTAGACAGGACAAATTTTTTGACAGACCCATGGCTTTTTTAGCCCCTCACAGACTATTGCATAAACAGGGTAAAATGGCTTAGCTGAACCCACCACAGCATGCAGCCTTGGCTCATAAGATGAACATTAATCCTTCTGGCTGCAAAGCAGCAGCTTCTTCAGACATGCTAACTCCACCACTTGAGATATTCTGTCCATATCTTTAATTAATATATTTCTAACGTCACCAGTGCTAGTGTTTATCCATTTCTTTGATTTTAAGGGAAGAAAATCAAATGTCCCTTAGTAAAATTCAAGGCTATCTGCCTTCATATCGATCTCTTTCAAAAGGACTAAACAGAATTATTTTAGCAGAACTCCAAAGGGAAAAATAATGAATAGGATTGAAGTTTAAGAAACAGCCTACAGTTCATGAGACATTATGAAGTTTTGTCACTCTTTCTTGTCATTTCATAGAACTGTTGTTGCTCAAATTGAAATTGGATGTCACAGAATTGTCTTGAATTTGAAATGGAAAAGCAGAAATTGAGCAGTACCTGAGGCTTGACTGAATACATGACCTTAAAAATTAAAAAACTCTTGCCTTTCATATTATATTTTTAATATCGGCAATCAATGTTTATACCTCAGCAGAAGACCAAAAGCTGATGTGAACTATGATGGCCTGTTTTAAGATTGTCAGGCGATGAGAAAATATACTGTATATGTATTTTATCCCACGATCAAAGGGTCTCACATAGAGGATAAGTATAAAGGTTTCATTTCAAATTGTCTGCTCATTGTCATATTTTCTCATCATTTTGGAGGGAAAAAATTTGCAGTCTGTAGTAGACAAAAGTTTGTGATGTTTTTTTCCTTTTCCATTGAAGAATTTCATGTTAATTATTCTTCTGCATCTGCCTAATGGGGCTGAAGTAATTCAATTGTCATATTGTTGTAGATTGTTGCTTTGTGTAATGCATCACCCCTGCTGTTTCACTTAAAAAAAAAATTCTATACTCCTCCATTATTCAGCAAGGTCTAATGATTATTCCAGCATTTGTACATGCTACACTGTTGTTTTGATTTTAATTGACTTCACTTTTTTAATTAAGTACACCAGTTTGAACAGTGTTGTTGACATGCATGGTTTTGTCTTTATCAGTATTTGCTCCCATTTCCATTCTGTATCTATTGGCAATTTATTTAGGTCCGTTCTATGGTAGTATAGAGATAGGCATTTTGCAAGGTTCATCATCTCATTTCACATATTATATGTATCTAATGGCCTGAAAAAAATGAAAATATCCTAAAAGTATTAGCTTGCAATACAATCAACTTTTACCATTGCTTTTACTTTTAAATTTTACCCTCATAACAGAAATTCTCTTAAGTACCAAGATGGGCCTAATTTATTTTTTATGTAGATTTGTCACAAATTCATTTGAGTTGGCTTTATATCCTAACAAAAAAATCCCTGTGTTGTTAGAAGAAGTTAATGCAGATACCAAATGGGTTTCTGAAATCAGACCAGTTGTCTTGGGTTAGCTGAGGCTGGAAAAAAACTTTCCCTGTTTTGACTCTGGTTTAAATAAAGAGATTTCTTTTTTTTTTTTTCCTTTTTTCCCTTCCCCCC
>VXBA01000164.1:555405-577675 GCA_013399895.1 Serilophus lunatus
CATGTGGTTTTTTCAACTCTTGGGGAGGGTGGCTGGGGAGGGAGGGGGAGGCGGGGAGGTGGCGATCTTGCGTGGGCACTGCCTGTGGCTGTGAGGACAGCTTGGAAGTGCCTGGAATACCAGGGGAGCTGAAGTTGCTGGGAGAGGAGAGGAGAGGAGAGGAGAGGAGAGGGAGGCGAGGCACGGGCCCTGCCCTGGGCTCCCTGCAGGGGGCTGGGCTGGGGCACCGGGGCAGGCGGGAATGCACACGTGGACACGGCCTGGTTTTGGCTCGGCGGTTCCCGCGGGGGCGGGAGGAGAGTTCCCCCGCCGCTCCTGGACTGGTTGCTGTGCCGGGCACAGCAGTCTGTTGCACGTGGCACAGCAGTGCTCGCTCCTGCCCTCGGCGGTGCGAGGGGGCCTGCCAGCCCCTCGGGTGGCATGTGGCTGCCGTCCCGGCAGGGTAGGGGTAGTCCCGGTCCTGTTCCCGGTCCGTGTCCCGGGGCCAGAGGTGGAGTTGGGATGCAGGTGGGGGTAGAACAGCAGCAGAAAGATCAATGGGGACTCAGCGAGGAGCAAGATTGCCTTTTTTTGGAGTGGACTGGAGGAGCCACACAGGGCGGAGATTCAGAATAATATTTAAGGAGACGACTCACTCGCCTCACCCCTCTCCTGGCCTGGGAACTCGCTGTGAGAAGGATTGCTCTCAGCGCCCGTGCTCTTCTGCCGTCTTGGAGCTCACCATGTGCTCTGCTGGTAGTCTTTTTATTCTCCAGTCGTGGGTCCAGACATGAGCCAGTCAAATACTAAAGGAGCCTATCTTCCATCTACCGTCACTGCCGCCCCCCCATGGCCATCAGCGCCCCCTGCCACCTACTTCGGATTAACTGCACTTTCGGATATTGAAACGGGGAATAAGCTTTTTGTTGTTTGTTCATTTGTGGAACTGGTGTGGGTGGGGGTGTTGGTGGATCATTTTTGGGAGGTGGTTATTGGGCTCTCTTCAGGGGTTTTTTGGTATTTTAATATTTTTAAGTTAATTTTTTCCTTACCTCATAATAAATTCTAATTTCTTTAATACCTCTGCATCCTAATTTATTAATCAATAATTTGTCCATCAAACCTGGAAACCAGTGTTGCAGGATTCCTACAAAGAAATAATTTTAGCTTTCCAAAGGATAATTTTTCTTCTAAACCTCAAACAAATTCTTGTTAAATCCTTGGACATTGTTCTTGCATCATTTCAAAACACCTGTTAACTTGTCACAAAAAATATCCCTTATAGCATTAAACAATGTTTTCCCATAGAATTCATTCACCTTTTCTTCCTCTCTGGCCTCAAGCCTTGAAAGTATGTTTCATCAGTTATCACAGCACAGGATGCTAGAGAAAATGGACTGGAAAAGAAGTAATTTCTAATTAAGATTACTTAAAGAAAAGTGGTTAACATTGCAGAGGCGGAGAAATAGCACAATGCAAAATTAAAAGCAAATCAGAATAAAACCACAGAATCATAGAATGGCCTGGGTTGGGAGGGACCTTAAAGATCGCCTCATTCCAATCCTTCTGCCATGGGTAAGGACACCTTTCACTAGACTAGTTTGCTCAGAGACATATCCAACCTGGCCTTGAACACTTCTAGGGATGGGGCAACCACAGCTTCCCCGGGCAACCTGTTCCAGTGCCTCACCATCCTCACAGTAAAGAATTTCTTCCTAATATGTAATATAAACCTTCTGTCTTTCAGTTAGAAGCCATGTGTCTGTTGCACTATTTGTACAGGTTTTCAGTCCAAGCCTGGCATAGTCCAGCTGACAGATATTTTAGTGAGGAATTTGTAGAAGGGATGGCATGACAGTTTTGTCATTGAAAAAAGTGTTGGGCATGCCAGGGAGAGGACCAATTCCTGGACCCTCTTTTCTTCAGAACCCACTGACCAAGTACTGGCTGTGAATGTAGCATGACTTCTTTCCCTCTGAAGTTGTGTTTAGACCTCCTCTCTCATGGTATGTGCCTCAGTGCAGTTTGTTGAGCTTTCATTCTAGAAATGGCATAACTAAGAGACAATCTACAAAGTACCAACAACATGTCTTGCTAGTGATACAAGAAGCCAATTTCCAGGACTCCAAATTGGGCCACACACCGTTGACCATGAGAATTAAAATGAAAAATTAAAAGGAAGAATTTCTGTGTAAAATGCAACACAAAGCACACCACTAAGTAAAGCATAGCAGCCAGCATTTCTAGATAACTTTCCTCCTCCTTGTTTATGTGCATTCAGCATCATATTACATACCAATAATGAGCTGAGTAACTCCAAGTACTGACAAACTATATTACACTCCTTTACAAATGAGATTATCACCCTCTCCATTCTGTACTTGTGCAGCCACTTCCTTGGGTTACTTCTGTTAAAAAATGTTTTGAGGCTGTGTAGTGTAATTTCTAGCTTCCTGTGTCACAAAAAAATGTTTTGGCATCTTTTAATTGCTTCCAAAATCTCATATTCTCATCTCCTCAGATTTGTAGAACCTGGTGTTTCATAAGAAAGGTTAAAATTGATGTGAATTATGGCAAAAATTTGATCACTTGATGCTGCGTGATCACAAACATAGAGGCTTTCTGGATATAATTTCTGCAAAACAGTGTTTCGAAATGTTCATCTGTGAGGTGGCCAATAATTGAAATCGGCCAGTGCTGTTTTACACATGCCAATAAACAATTTAATATTGTAAGATACTGAAACATTTACGATGCAGCAGAAATTGCACACAGAGCTATCTGACCAGTAACAATCAGCCTTTTGCAGCAAAAGACAGTAATACCTACCTTGGGAGTTTAGAGATAAACTTCTATGTATTTAAAGAAGCTGCAGAAAGGAGAATGGAAATAAGTTAAACTGGCTTAGAGACTGAGGGAAAAATCTCACGGCATGGCAGTAAGATGATCTGTGAGAGAGTTTGAAGACTTGAACAAAGCAGAGACATGCCCAGTTCTGCTGAAGGACAAAAAAAGAAGAGGAACAATTGGCATCCATTGAATGTGCAGAGAAGTTCAAGTTGACAAGGTAAGTTAAAAAGCCCTCCAGGCTAATCTGTAAGAAATTTAAGTATTTTTCTCCTCCACTGTTCTTTTAAAGAGTTAAAAGTTGTAAAAAAACTCTGTAAAATCATTTGTCATTGCTATTGCAGGGCACAGCTTTGCAACCACAGCTTTTTGATCCAGGAATGTTTTGAGATGGAGGGATAAACAGAAAATCTACTGTCATTGTGTAAATGTTATGGAAATGCTAGGATTTGATTCCATGCCCTCCTTCTGGGGCATGTAGTCAGGCATTGGTTGCATTTATTTCTTTTACCTCATGGCTTTGCAGTTTTCTTGGCCATAGTAATATGAAAGTGAATATTAAGTATTGGCCTGCAAATCCAGACATGGACCTGACAAGCTTAAATATGAAAACATATTTAAGCAAATAGCCCTTGTAACAGCAGCAAGAAGAGTACTTCAGGCTTTCTCTTTGAAAGACTGCTCCTTCAACAATGAATCACATCAGGCAAATAAAAATAGAGTGCACACTGTCAATTACTCAGGTTGCTGCACTGATCTTCTTGTGTTTCTGAACCATTTCTTCTCATCCTCAATGCAGCAATTTCACAGGGCTACTGCATTTTTATTCTTGTGCCAGAGAATCATGTACAGAAGCAGGTGAAGATGTGGGAACAAGGTGAGGTGGAGATCTGCCGCAGAAGTCCAGGAATGCTGTTCATGGCCATGGCAGAGCAGAGGAGCACCCTGGCTGGGGGGTGGGGGCTCTGCTCTCAGGTTCCTGCCAGCAGACACCTGGCTCAGGTCAGCCTGAAGCAGTCTCTGCAGGGAACAGCACAGGACGCTAAGGTAATGCAGTAGGAGGTGGGGATCCCAAGCTTCCTGCTCTCCCTGACCAAATGGGAGGGAGAGCATCAACACCACGACTTAGCAATCTGGGCTGCTAAACCTAGGCCTGCCTGGACACTCTGCACGTGGTGGTATTGAGCCAATCTCTGGGAGAGGCATCTACCTGAACCCATGGAGCAGAGGAATCTGCAAGTTTGTCCTTAACGTGCTTTTGCTCAGATGAGTCAGGCTGTTCTCTCCCTCTAGCCCTGAGCGGAGCCCCAGTTCCCTTCTGAGAGGCCTCCTTTTCTAACCTACACAGCAAGTCTGTCTTAACCCTTTCCCTGCAAGCCACCTTCTGTCCTGCTAGTCCTTCCAGTCCTTTCAACCCTTGAACAAATCTCCAGTTTTATTAAAATCTGTTTTAAGACTCATCTTCCCTTCTCTAACCTCCCTGTGCCACCCCTTGGATTGCTGGAGCACTGCAGCTCTCCCCCAGCTCTTCATCCACAGCCGTATCCTTCTCTTCACCATTGCCATCCTCTCAGAGGCTGGCTGGCATTTTGGACACTGACAGTGAGCTTGGGAACAGACATGCAACGCCAGGAAGCAAAGGAGGGGGAGCCTCCACAGCTCCAAATCCTCCAGCACCAAGTGAACAAGCCCTTATGTGTTCAATCGGAATACGTGACTTCCGGCTGAAATCTCAATTCAGTGGGCAAGAAGTCTGGATCACGGGTATCTATTCAGATGGACTTGTCAGGAAAGCAGAGCAGCAACTCAGTGGAACAGAGTCATAGAAAAAGCTTAGTAGCTGATTAAAGGAAAAAAAATTCTACCCCATGAAGAGTCATTCTACTGGACTTGCAGATAGAATTCAGCAAATGCAAATTTTTAAAATTATTTTAGTGCTGCTTGAAGTTTAAATTACAGTACAAAGTTTACTATGGAACTGCTCTTGATATCTAGATAATTATATACTCTCTGAAATTCTGATATTTTTGCATGTTACTGCTTTGTTATAACCCACTCATTTTCCTGGAGTTTTATTATTTAGAATTTATAATGTTTTTATTTCATAGAAAAAATACTATATTATTATGTTCTGGACTGAATAATATTGTCAAACTTCAGCAATTTTCAGTGCTTACAATTAATTAAATAAAGCATATTCAAATAGATAAATTCCAAATGGTACTGAATGGTCTTTTAATGTTAACTGTGTGTTTTATGGACTGATTTTCCTTGTATGCACTTTAAATATTTTATTGTTTTCTTTTATTATTGCTTTTATGTGATTTCAAAACAATAGATTTCCTTGCCCATTGTCTTATAAATTAGCTCAGCATACTATTCCTAGAAATATTGCAAGTAAATACTGTATCTCTGTTAATATAAATGGATCAGCATTTCATTTATCATTTACAATTCTATTACCACACATTAGACTTTTAGACATGGAAAATTTTACTTCACATCCATTTTTTCATCCATTCAGCTAATGAAATTGTATAAATACTATGCCATGTTCTTCTACACTATGTTTAAATAACTAGGCTACTATTTTTTCAGAACTTGTTCTTAAGCTGTTTGCTGTTCCATTTTCACGTGTTTCTATTAATATAAGTGCATTTTATTAACTTATGAAATTTCCCAAATCCTTCATAATGTCTACTACTTGCTGTTAAATGCAACCAAAATTATTTTTAAAAAATAGTAGATATATTTACCTTATTGAAAGTTTATTTCTAATTTTTGTTCAAGACTGAACCACACTTCTAGGAGTATCTGGTATATAGAGGTTAATTTTCCAGAGGACCACACAGCAAAATTTTTGGGACATGTTCCTGGACCTTCCTGCTGAAGTCAGATTTTCTAGAAACTTCACACTGTATCTAGGCACCTATTCAGCAGGCACATTCTCCCAAGCACACTAGTGTATTTCTACTTCAGTCACTTTCCTCATTTATAAAACACCTAGCCAGAATACTCTTCATACCATGATAACATGCATGGCTATCTTGTGTGATGAGCTCATTTAGCTGCTTATTCTGTTGTCTGAGAGCACAGCTCCATAGTAAATTCTGTAGAGCAATGTAATGTGTGCAGCTAGGCTTGCCTCTTATGTTGGTGAGGTCCTCTAGGTCACAGTTGTATGTTTATTTTCTCCATCCAGTGGGTAATTTGGTTTTTAATAAGTTTTTGACCCCATTTGCAGATTGCATGCCATAACTAGGAAGGGATGGTCCCTGCAGTAAGTAATTAAGTCTGCAGGAGAAGCGCTGCTTATTTTTCATTGCAGCAGATAATCAGAATGCTGTTGCTCAAGTGTAAAATGCAGAAATTAATGATCCTATATAATACAGATTAAAGCTTTCATTTTAAAAACTATCAGTGCAGAAAAACAAAAGTAGGGAGCCCTGCACCCACTTTGGAATTTCAGTGTATGATATCGGTAACATACTTGGAGAAGCTGCTTGAATACAAACCAGAACAAAATTCAATCATGTAATAGCTTAAATAAATGATCAGATCAGAAACCTTCACTATGCAGCCACTGTCATTGCTACTTAGAAGAAGGCATTATTGAGTGCAAATATTCTTCTTTAGCTTTTGTAACTTTCAAGTTTTTGTGGGTTAATAAAACAGAAGGATCACTTTCAATGCTAAGCATAAAACTGTGCTTTAGGAAGAACAAAGAGAATACTTCTAATTCCTTACAAGGCTTGGCTTCAGAGAAAGATTTTTCTAGAAGAGTAACATATTACTCTGAATCCCACAGAACTTCTTCACGTATATAAACAGGCTTCTAGAAACTAAATGTGGGGTTGTCACACTGTAGTAAGCATTCTTATAGAGTAAAAGCAGATTGGGATCCCATTTTGCCAGGTGCTGTTCAAGAAGAAAGGATGGCAATATAACGTAAATAGCAATCTTACAAAGAGATTGCACCATAGTTCTGTTTGTTCTGGTTTGAGTGAAGATGACATGAAAAAGCTTTTATAGGGGGAGATTGGGCAAAAGTATATGATGTACATAAACTAGAGGTGGTAAAGAATTCAGAAATAGGAAAATACATATTTTTTAACTGGTGAAGAAAAAATAGAAAATTTGAAATACATTCTTTACACCAGACATAAAATATTCTCAAATCAATAAATTACTCATCGAGTACCATGAAATGCCTGTAATGTACCCACAACTTAGAGAGGCACCTTATGAAGAAATGGATATTTCTTTGTTTCCTGTATTATTTAAATACCAGTAGTCATAGACTGTTTTGCTGAGGACCATATTTTTAGACTAACTTCTCTGATTAGGCTTACTGAAACTGGTTTCTTCTATAAAGTTATCACCCTGCCATTCCACAAAAAAAAAAAAAAAAAAAGGAAAAACAAAAGTGACACTTTCTCCTTTACCCGATATCTTCATCTGTCCTTAATCTGATTGCCCTGACCCAAAAAAGATAGGACACAATCCTACTTCGAGGCAGCATTGAAAGGATAGGCCCAACATGGACTGGAGTCCCTCTACTGCACTGAAATACCTTTAAATAAGTAATTTCATCCTTCTCTCAGTCTCTCATTTTTGTATGAAGCTACTTAGAGAGGAACAAGAGAAGAAGAGGAAGCTACTTAGAGAGGAACAAGAGAATAAGAAGACCTTAAATATAAAAATGGTTTGTAAATGACAAATGACAGCCTATCTTTTTGCCATGTAACAATTTCTCAGTTATAGTAACAGTACACATCTTTTTTCCTTTCCACCAGAATAACTGCATTTACCTTTCCATTAATAATTCACTACATAATCACTGGGGATTTGAGGAAAAGAGGATGAACCTTACTAAGAAAAGAACTTGACACCTATGGTCACATATGTTCTTCTCACCAGTAGGTTTCATAACTGACATTTTATGCTACTTTGCCGCATACACAAAGAAGAAGAAAAACTTGAAGAATCAAAGAAGTAATTTTCATATGCTTCTAATGGGATTTAACATGTGCTTTGACCACTTATTTCTGCTAGAGCTCGAGCAATCTCCCTATCTCTGAGAACCTACAAATCTCTGACAACAAACTATGCTGAAAATGATCAGGTGACTAACACTCAGATAGAGACTAAATCTGGAAGCAAGGCAGCTACATAAGCTTTAATACCTTTTTTTGACCTTACCCTTCATCTTCATGATCTAATGATAATCATTTTGTTTTGTAGAGATAAATGGTGAGAAAACTAACAGAAAGCAATTTCTTACAGGGACTCTCTCCCCTGCCCCCATGTGCTGCTTATGCTGCCACAGTAATGTCTGAAATTAATTTTGCCTGAAATTCACCATTTCAGTACAATGCTGAACTTCAGTAGCACATCTAGAATAGTGTTTCTTGCACACAGCGACTCTATCTATAACATACTGCCTGACTCAGGATAAGAACAATTCCTGTATCCATTTGGCTAGTTCTGAAAGGTCAAGGTATTGGTCTTCGCTTATATGTTGAAATGCTGAGAATTTCATTATATGGTGTGTCGTGAGCTCATGATTTTGCTATGGTGAACTTGGTAGCAAAAGAGCACCAATAACATACTCTTCAATTTTTGCTTTAACAGCAACACTACAGCAGACTTTGCTTTGTGCAGTGCGATCGATTCAAGGGATTTGTGTGCAGAGTTCGGTAGGTCAAATTCGATTGCTGAAATTCCAGAGTGTTGAGATGCCCAAAAAACTTCAAGCCACATTTTGAACATTATTAATGTACTCACTCTGAACATCGGACAATCAAAAAGGTGTGGCTATTAGAAACACATCCTGAAATAGCTGTTTCTATAAGGGAAACATAGTAAAAAGGCAAAGAGGAGTTATAAAACCAAACATTTGATACAGAGGGTACTGAGCCAAATTCAGTTTTAGGGCAACTCCACCATGCTACCAAAAAGACTGTTTGTTTAATATTTTCAATCAAATCCAAGAGGATACAACCAAAAAAAACCAAACCCAACTAAAACAACACAAAGAATAGCAGACTGTCCTGCAATATTTGCAGCTCTCTGACACCGTCATATACATAAGTTCGATCCGGAGCAAAAACTGCTATCACCTGCCTCTGACAGTATGTAGCTTTACTTATTCTAAATGCAGACACACGTTATCTCAAAAATCTGGGTTATCTGGAAGACCCTTCCTAGGTAAACCATGGCAACCTCACACCTATAGGGTAGGCGCCATCCAGAATGTAGCAAAACTAGAATGACTGAAATTTCCCAGCACGTTGTACACCTTGATATGGAACAGGAACTTCCTCTTGGGGAAGAATCAAGAAGAATGAGTTCTGCAACTTGAAGTAGAAAGTAGATACCCGTGAAGAAGGAGAAGGAAGAATACAGGGAAGAATTGAGACTACTGTAACCCAAGGAAATGGGCGAGATGGAACGTAGGTTTGAGGAATGAGAGGACAAAGGAAGAGATCCCCACCCATATTCCTCTAAACCATCACCACAAGTAACTTTAATCTTACTGACTCTTTTTTTTTCACCAGTTTCTGCCTACCCTATTGAGGTGGACTTTCCCAGCACTTTGCCTCCAAATCTGCCACTGCCCATTGCACTGAGAATCTGCTTCGGCACCCTAAGGATGCTAATTTTACCCATAGTACTGAGAAACCTAGAAGAAGCACCACTTGTAAGGAAAAACCTTAAATTCCAAAGGCAGCTGTAGTTTTAAAACACTGAGAAAATTTCAGGGGGTTTTTTAAGAGTTAGTTGCCAGCTTTCACAGAAACTGCTAAGATCTTCCAGTTTGGACATTCTCAAGTGTGCAGTGTTTGGATCCACTTGAAGCTGTTCCCAGAGAGATTTAAGTTTTAAATCCTCAGAGTTGTCCAGACACTGCTCTGGCTTGGAGTCTCAGTACAATTCTGTGTGAGGAGGCAATTCAGTAAAACCTTCTTGGGAAATGAAATTCCTCTTTCACCATCTCCCCCAGACTGAGCACTGACACCATAGACCTCTTTATGTTTTAATCTTGCCCTTTCCCCAGGCCAGGAGGAAGGCTCTCTGGGACTCTTTCCTAACCCTGTGCAGCATCTGACAATATGCCAGGGCATGAAACCGCAACTCTGCACAGTGTTTTTTAATGCCTTCCACTGACCAAACTCCTCTCAGTTTTGCTCATCCTTCCCTGGTGGTGTATCAGAGGTGTTTTTGTTTTCAGGAAGGCAGGTTCCTCTCTGCTTCATTTCCCCTCAAGGTGAATAGTATAGGTACCACTCTTTGAAGGCATCTGAAACTTAATCTGTCACAGGATTCCCACCATCAGCCCCCTCAGGTGGCTCATATCTGTAGCTGAGAGATTGTCTGTTTCCTTATCATGCCTGTACAGCCCTGCCTTGGAAAACTAGCTTGCTCTAGATGGAAACCATTTGCTTGTCCATCCACTTGAAGATGATTAACAGCCCTCTGCTGTTACTCCCGAATTAGGGTTAATTCAAGATGATGCAGGGAAACCTCAAACAAACAGAGCGTGCAGACCGAAACCTGAATCAGCCCAGGCAGAAATCTTAAGCTGCAGACAGCATCTCCAAATCTTCAGCATCCAACCCTGCAGTGGAAAGGGGAAAGAGGAGAGGAGACTGTGCACCTGCTCAGCCACCTGCTGAAGACTTTGCAAGCCAGAAGTTTCAGAGCCAGAGACATGGACAGTGGGGGCTCTTGTCTGCGAGGCAGACTAGAAGGAAAGCCTCAAAGTTTCATTATTAGATACATTAGATGCCATTAGATTCCATACATTTGTTTTTCTTTTCAACTAATATGCATTCTTTTTACTGACACTGAGAATCTCAGTGTAGTGATCTAGCTGCCAAGGTTTCACAAAAAATGTAGCCCTTTCTTTCATTTAGTTTCATCAAGCCTAGCAATAGCTGAGCTCCCACCAAGCACAGTGTGCTCACTGCTCCATCAGCAAATAGCTCCATACATGCTCAATCCTTTATTTAAAAGATGGATTTATCTGTGTGCATATCTGTGTGTGCATACGAGAGCAAGAGTTAAAAAGAATGCCAGAACACCTTTATTAATCTTCCTTTCCTCTCTTATCTTTTAGTACTCTAAAAGGAAATCCAAAATAATTTACTCATGCCTATTTCTCACTGTTTATTCATTGAAAATATGGTAATTCTCATTAGATCCATAGATGGGAGGTTTTACGATTTTATATTTAAATATAGACTGAGGCTAGCAAATTAATCTCTTTCAATTTTAGCTGAAAACGAGCTAAACACAGGGTTTCAGCTATTTTTCTCTTAAAAATCAGACCTCATTATATTTTGTACAGAGGAAAATGTAAACTCTGGGTTTCAACTAAAAGGCGTGGATACAATTTACAAAAGTGAAAAGAGAAGCCAGTCCATTGAGCTCACCACCATGCACAGTCATTCATTAAGTGACCGCTTTAAGACACCCTCAGTGTTTTACTTTGGTAAAATTTCATGTCAGCTGTCACACCATATAAAAGGCATTTACAAGGCAGAAAACACTCCTCGCACATTGACTAAAATTCCACACCTCTCACATACATTTCAGATTGTTTGAAATCGGTCCAATTTCCATTATCTTGTATAGTCACAGCATTTAGAAACAAGAAAGATTGGAGTAAAATGCAAATAAAGTTAATATGTCACAGGTCCCCAAAATAAAAGTAGCGTAAATCAAAGAATATCAAGCAAAAAATCTCAGTAAGCTTTCTGCACTACAGTTACAAGTCAAGTTTCATCAGGCATTTTATGTGTCCAAAGCTTCTCTTATCAGTTTGGGGATTTTTTGTCTTTATTTTTCAGTGAGCTGTAGCGCAATCCTAATTATAACATAGCATAATGTGTATGTGTGCCAGAGAAAGGTCCTGTGCATGTTAAATTTATTTCAGGCAATTTCAGCAGTGTATTAGAGCAAAGACAGAATTTCTAAATTGTCAAAAAGATGCCAGTTTTGGGCATCCTTAGAATAAGTCAGTCCATTCAATTCGGACAAAACCCACCAGTACATAATAGTCTTTATAAGCTCATAAACCACCATACCACCCAAGATGTTAACAAGCTGGCATGTTTTGAGCATCAAAGATAGAGAGGAAACTGTGTTTACATGTTTGGAACAAAAACTAATGAGGAAAGTCAATTGGCCCTTTGTCTTGAGGGTCTGAAGAGCTCCGCTCTAATGTTTGGTTTCTTGGTTGGCACTTGTTCAAGTAATCACTCGTGGCCTGACAAAGCAGCACTTGTGTTTTATTAGTGGCCATGCTGAACTCTCCTGCCTGGGCTGTGTTGTCTCTCAATAGAGCACTGCAGCAGAGGGCACACTTATTTGAAAACACTAAATCAGAGCATGATGATCTTTGCCCAACAAATACAACCAAGAGAGCAGAAAAAAATGTTGACAACAGCTCTCCTTTTGTTAGAGAAAGTGAGGAAACAACAACTGGCATATGCATGTGTGTGCGTGCGCGCATGTAAGAACAGTCCCTGTAACACCAGCGACAAAACCAGCAAAACTTTGTTCTTGTGATGAGATGCTCAGGGCCAACTGTATTCACTCCATGCTTTAGAACAGGACATCAGCAAGGCTAAAATTCATGTTGCTCACAGTTGGGAGAGCATTGTAATTTTGTCGGGTCAGTCTGGCATGGTCAACAAAGCTGCAGGCTCAGGAAGAAGTAGTATAGTGCAAAGAATTTGAAAGTCACTGTTTCATCTACTTAAAATAGGTAAAAAGCAAACCCTGGCAGGTCAGGCTTCTTCATCTGATGAAACTCAAACCTTCAACTTTCAAATACTTTGAAAATCACAAACTTGTCAGAAAAATTGGGCTGAGATTCGTGATTTGTGAAATTGGACATTCTTGTGAAACTGTTGGTACTGCTTGCCAGAAAGATGAGAACAAACTTGCAAACTCTGACTCACAGCAGCAGTTCCACTAACTTTAAGAGATAATTGCATAGAGACAAATTAACTGTTCCACTTATGATGTCTGTATATAGGAACCTTCACCAGTCTGGAGGTGGGGGGTGAAAAGCCCATAGGGACGCAAAAATGAAAAACAATTACTAAATTGAAGATCCTTTATCTTGGGCTATTTTGTTTAAACCACTTTTGCCCATCACTTAGATCTCCTATGTAGGATATATAGAATATATATAAGTATTGCAACAAAGTTTTACACGCCACCTCCACTTAGCTTCATTAATTCGACCAGACCATCCACTTTTAATGCAGCTACATATAGATACGTTAGATGTATGTTTAATAAGATCCAGTTTTGTAGCTCTAATCTCAGGCATTTTCTAAAGTGTGTGGGGATGAGAAAAATAGCAGGTGAGTTCTGTTTAAAATATATTTTTAAAGGACAAGAAAAAATCCTACTAGTTTGCATTTCAGTGATAATTGAGATTGAAATTAAATAAATGTAATATTAAAGTCTTATATATGAAGAACTATTTTTGTTTTCATGTTTCAGTATTTGGAACATAATTTTGGAAACTTTCTTATATAAAAAAACAAACAAACAAAGCAAAACAAACAAACAAACAAAGCCAAAAGCCAAAACCAAATCAAAACCAATCAAGAATATGTTTTTGTAATGTTATAAAGATGCAATGGTTATCTGATGGTTTAAAACTCCCCAAGTGGACAAAAAGATCAAGATATCACTTACTTACCCTTTCAAACAAAAATTTTTTATATCTCAAACAGGTTGAATATTATACACATAACTGAACAGTCTCTAAACTGATCCTGCCCAAAATCATTAACTGTTCTGTGAAATACTGCAGCAATCCTGAAATCTTATCGGAAGGACAACAAATTGTGTTTGCAGTAATTGTGTCTAAAGAGTCAGATTTTCCTTAACTTTTGTATAGGATTCTGGGCACAGTTTTTGGCTTTCAAAGAAACTTTCGTTACTAAATGTCGTCTCCAGCTGAAGATGATCATAAAATTGCAGCAGGCTATATGTGGCATATAATACTGTGTTGCTTGTCTGATAAAACTCCAATGCAGTGGGTATAATAAAGTGTTTCTGCATTCAGCTAGGTCTTGGCAGCTGCTTCTTATCTGTCCAGAGACCAAACTCTGCCTCAGGAGAATACCTTGTAGGATTATTTCAGGGCACTGCAAAGGATGTGCTACTTTGACACAAAATATATATTCTTACTGTAGTCTTAAGTCTCCTTGGCACGCCATTCCAACACACTCCCTCAGGAGATAACTCACAGTGAGATCTCATTTGCAATTTTTAACTGTTCCTCTGTTGAATACTTAGAGGTTCAGGACTAAAATCAAGTTTTAGCGGGAAGTAGTATCTGCCCAGGGAAGATGCAAATAGAGAACTCTATCATTTTTTTGTAAACCAAATCCAATATAGCTCTGTCTGTATATACCCTTAAAATGCTACAATGATAGAACTTTGGTATTTGACTCTGTTTTGGAGAACAAAATAGACATTATTTTTCTATTCTATAGCAAAGTTTCTTTCTGTCACACAGGTCAGGAATCAAGCAATCCCCTTAAGAGTAGCATGGGAACTGAATGAGTAAACACAATATATAGCTAACACTGAACCTTTTGAAAAACGGTCTCTATTAATTCAGACCTGGCAATACTTAAGTTTTCCTAGGGGACCAGCAGTTTCTATATTCTGTTTTTGTTTTCCTCTCTAAAATCTGCCATTTCTTTTAGCAACTACAACACATTTTTTCAAATATTTCACAAGCCTTTCCTATTCTAAAGGGAAACAGCATATTACTCTCCGTTGGTTAAGGGATTGCTGTTAACTCCTGCATTGCAGTGTGAATTACACTTTAAAAAGTATAGCATGGAGAAGATAGAATAGCATTAAAAAAATTCATTATTTCTTCCAAAAATAGAACCAACTGATAATCAATTTCTTAAATTTCTTCACGATTTTCCCCCATTATTTCTGTTTGCTAGATGATTTCAAAATTATTACAATGATTTTTGATAACAATGTATTATGGATACTGTTTGCTGGTTTACAAAAGATTAAGTCCATAGTGCTTAGATGCATTCCTTTTCTAAACAGGAATTATACGTTAATTATTGTGTCATTTTAACAATAGTAGTCCAAATTAAGATATGCACGTCAGGATTCTACTGAGACAGCTGAAGACTAGAGCAATCAAAGAAGATAATAAAAATTAAATCCCAGAATTAACTTTAATCCCAGAATTAACAATCCTTTATGAAATACAGTTATTTCTTATTTCCCTATTTATTTTTTTTCCAAATATTTCCAGGGAAAACACTGGATTTCTATTTTTTCATTGAAAACAGAACCTCCTATTTTGAACTGGCAGGTTTATAACCCGCTAAACTGGTATGAGCACAGCCACATGGAAATTACTTGGTTTATGAATTAAATTTTACAAAATAAATATCTTTGATAGCTAGTATTTGTGGTGTTTGTGTAGTAATGGTATAAAATGAATTAAGTAAAGGCACTTACACTTACACTTCTGCACTTACACCTTTCTTACTAGCCTTTCTTGCTAGTACAAACCACAAGTTTTTTACCTATAAAAGAAGGAAAATATAATCACCCCATTTCAACATGAAGCTTGGAACTGAATGTAGCACTTTACAATACAAGCCATTTCCTGGAAGTTAAATTTATGACATGCTGGACTAAAGTGAGTGGAGAAGTGGTATCACACTATCACAGTGTGACAGATACCATAAAGGATGTGATTCTACAGCACTGCAGCAGAATTATGAACAGAGAATGTTTTGGCCATTTTTATCCTAAGCCTTCATGGAGTTTAGATACACAGAAATTTCAGTGCTAAAAAAGTAAATGTGAGAAATGTCTATTTTATCTCTGCTGTTTACTCCAGTGGAGAGTAAGTTCACCATGACAATAAATAAATAACAATAAAACTCTTTCCTTAGAGTTTCTTTGTTAGAAATATCTCTGTACAGAAGAACAGATAAAGTTAGCACCTTCATATTCCCCAATAGTGAATCTTCTGCAACACAGATCTATCCATTGTTACAAGCATGGATGTTTCTATGGATATATTTGTTCTTGGACACAGATGGCAACAGCGTGCCTGAATCAAATGAAAATAGGAATAAAATAGTGTTATATCATTTGAAAATCAATTACACTTACATAATGCAACAGCACAAATCTCTGGGCCTGACGAAATGGAGATCTTAATGAAAATACCTTCTGTATGAAACATTGTCCAATTTAATCAACTTCCTCAAATATAATGTTTAATTCCTTATTTTTCAGCAATTTCCTATAAGACTTGGAAAAATCACTCTACAGCTACATATTTTCAAAAGAAAAAAAAAAAAAGAGAAAGCTGATTTTCACCTACCGTTCTTCAGACAAAGCTCTCATTTTCTTCATTGAGAACTTGTCATTAAACTAAACATCTAAACCAACATGCTGGTTTAGTAACTGGCTAGGCTTCTAAATCCAAACAGGGGTACCTAACAACAACAACTTGATTGATCTCAGACTGCAACTGTCCAGAAATCCTACTGATACAATGGAAAACAGAAATCTGAATCTTCAGATGTCTTAGGATCATTTATAGTCCTGATTTCAAGCACTTCTATTGTTTTGAACAATTTCTGTGTGAAACTTTTTTTGCATCTTCTTATTAACTAGACATTTTTCGTTGATCCTTAGCTTTGAGCTCTGAAAGCTCAACACATACCATTTACCTTGGCAAATTATTGTTCCAGTGGCTATGTAATGAAGTGTCCCATTCTTCATGCCAGGGTAGCAACACAAATTCATCCAAATAAATTACAGTTAACCATACACAACTGGTGAAGACACAGGAGGCAGACTTACTAAAGTACGTGTCTAAAACAGTCTTTTTTGTCCACATGGCACACTCAGTGCTTTTCAGTTGAACCAAACCAAGGACATGGCTTATCTACTTTGTTCTGTCTTGAATTTCTTAAAAGACTATGTTCTAGTGGCAAATGAGAAGTATGCATGCATTTATCAAAGTAGGCATTTGCTAGAAATAGCTGGAGCAGTGGCTTTTGTTTCTCTTTCTTGCAAAAGGTAATGGATTATATTCACTCTGTCCCTGAACAGGTCTGGCATGAGGAAATTGTAAACACTGGAAAGTGTAAACAGAGTGAGAACCTTTGGCCGAAACACTTTTGCAGAATTGCAAGGATGGGCACACACTGACAGAGGCACTTTGCTTCCACCAGCAGCTGCTTGGCCTTCCCCACTCCTTCATCTTAATCACCATGCCCATAGAGCTCCTCTCAATGCAAATCCCGGTGCTATAGAGGAGTGTGACACGGGCAGCTGAAGTCTTTCTTCCTCACCGAAAGAAAGAAGTCTGTTTGTGGAGGGTCCCCTCCACGCTTGGATGAATGGATAAGCATAGTCCCTGCGCACATACTGCCCTTGCTGAACGAACATCATCATTTTCTTGGTCTAAGAAAGTAGAGACTTGAAACCCCAACACTTGCTTGGTTTTTCTGAACTGAGGCTTATTACTGCATAAGATATGACTCCTGGGTTGAAAGATTTTAGTCTAAAATACAAACAAATCTAAAACAAGCTCGATACCGTGGGTGTTACATAGAGCCTTAGTTTTTGCACTCTCAAAGGTCCTGACTTTAAGAACAGCCCTGGTGGACAAAATCTCTAAGCCAGGTTTCTGAATAGAAAATTCACTTCCTGCAAGTTCGATTAAGCTAGCTAATTTTCAGTCAAATACACTAATTTCCAGACAGGTTCTTCTGATGTTTTCCCTCTGTTTGCAATTTGCATCGTTAAATAGCTTGGTGTTTCAAAGCAACAGCGGTAGTAAGGTCACAAGGTTTTATGTTAAATAGCAACATCCTCAGCTTTTTAAAGAAACAGAGAGCAGCTGATCTGATGATGCATAATTTTCTTTCTTTTTGTCCCTTTGGAGTGAGAAAAAGGAAGGATTGGGGCTTCTTGTGGGTTACAGACATTTTACTCTGGAAGAAAGGGCAGATCTGTAGGTCTTTGTGCTCTCGAAAGCAACACAGGATCACAGGTGTCCTTGCTTGTCAAGAAATCCTCTTCTTTTCTAATGGTTTGTCTTCCTCTCCCTGAGAACAGCAGGTCATCTTTCAGCCACGAATATCTCATTTTACAGGGCACAAAATTCAATCTTAAAAGGAAAATTTTAAATAAATGTATACGTGAATTTGAAAATTATAAAAACCAAATGCTTGGCCACATTCAGTATGCCAGAAAGTCAGGTTGTTCTGACCCATCCAGAGTAAACTGTTATAGTAAACAGATATTTCTCAATTAATTCTGCCTGTGCTCTGTTTCCATATCTGTGAAACAGTGGTAACAACACAGCAAATAAAGTGTGACACAAAGACACTTTCATTCAGTCTTTCTCCCAGCAAAATTGCTTCTCCCCACCCCCCTTTTTATGGTCATACAAAGTAAATTTGTGGACTATAGCTACCCTAAAGCAGTTTTTCATGCCTCAAGAGACTGGCTGGTCACTGGGATTGAAAAAGCCTGAATCTCATAGCTCCAAGCAGTTTTGACAGTTGCTGAAGACATGTATCAGTAAATACTCTAAACTGAACTTAGCACTGCATCAAAGGCTCCTGAGCCGACCTGCCCTGACAAAGCTATTCTCAGCCCATCAGGGCTCTGGGACATGCAGCCTCATGCTGGAAATGCTGCTGCTGAATTGCCCTGTGGCTCTGCATCCACCAGATTTAAAATCAATTTACATGTGTTTTTATCTCACAGATGTAGACACATGTATGTTTGTGAGGGCCACAGCAAGAAATGCTGAATATCATTAAAATCATCGCTGAAAGCAATGCATTTTGTATAATTGCATGTGTTCATACATGTAGGTGCGAATGTACGGACACATGAACATGGGATGTATATCTTGACAGATAAAAGAGAGTGAATGGAGTACTGCCCACACCTCACATTACAACAAATACTGTGAGTGATATATCTAAAAGCCTCATGTAATCATAAGGTTGTCAGTTTGAAAATGCTGATACATAGAAAAATGACAAGATACTCTTGGAGACAGGGAAAACATGCTTTGCCACATGCACAGAGGAAGATACTGGTGTTCTGACCTATGAAAAAGATAAACAAAATATAAATTTCATTTTTGAAGCAAATATAATGGTAGTTTTCTCACTGAGGCCTCTTTGGGGAAAAAATGTAGTACATGATTCATTACACTTTTGCATTACTTACGAGTCAGCAGCTACAATTAAGACAAGGGAGTTGGAAAATTTAATTCAGTTTAATTCATTATACATTTTTCCCCTTCCAGAGAGCCATGTGATGTAGTAGAAGATAAGAAACCATGTCTTGTCATTCAATATTTATTAAGCAAACTAAAATAGCCTGTTTTGTAGGAAACAAATTTCATTTTGCCTGTCATGCTACAACCTAGTGCCAGTCTGATCTGTTGTATAGTCTCACTGAACCCCATGACTTTGAAGTATATTGTGTATACAAATGTCTTGCTGTAAGCAGTCCTGTGCTATCAGCATGTGTGGAGACCAGCATGAACTTGCCATTCAGAGAAATACAGGGCTGAAGAAGAGGGGAGAATTCTGTTATTTTTTCTTCCTTATTTAGGTGCTGCAGAAGAATATGAAAGTAGTTCAACAAGACAAATGATACAAGAACAGTTCCTTTGAATATGTTCTGATGTGTGCAAACATGACATATTTAATTAGTATTACATTCTATCTCATAAGAAATCCAAGATTCGAGATAGGATAATTATCTTTTAACAACATACAGCTGCTAGACTTCTCAGGAATATGGTACCCAACATTGGGTTTTAGAGCACGTCACAAATAACCACTTTCACAGCAGAACATTTATAAATGTCACGTCACGGAAGAGAAAAGCTACTGTAGAAAAAAGGAAACATTTTCATTCTTATAGATAAAGCAAGGCCTAAGAACCTCACACCTGTGCAGCAAGCAAATGTGATTAAAGACAGAACAAACAAGCAAAAACCTTGCATTAAATAGATCATGAATTTGCTTGTGGGTCTGTAACAGATGTGTTACTAAGGATGCTTTGTTTATCCCGTTGCAAGACTGTCGAAGAGAATCATTCCAGTGATGCTGCTTATCACGCTTTTAATTCTGCTCAGGCAAAACTGTTAGCTTTGAAAAAGCAATTTTTTTTTGGCCTTACTCTATCTGGCTGCACAGAATTTTCAAAGGACCACAATGTTGTAAAAAATGCCCTTTTAATCAGATTACCCTTGGCGAACGTCCCAAACTCAGGCTGAAGTGCAGTGCTTGTGGTTTCTCAACAGCTTACACTAAGCCTGCACCATGGAAATAATCTACTTTTAAAACCCAGGAAACAAATCGACTGCACTAAGGACATAAGTCGCTGTCATTAGGGAGTGATTAAGCTAAACATTTTTATACACTCTGGTAGCCTAGTTTCATATTGTGTACCTCTGTGCTGAGAGAAAGAATGGTACCCCAAATGACTGCTTGTTTGATTCAGTCACCCCAAAAAGGTCTGGTCTTACAGAAATTAAACTTAATTTTCCTCTAATAATCACAAAAGGTAAAAAGAGTAGGATAAAGAGAGAGAGATTTGCTTTTAATGAATAGAAAATACAGTAAAATCAGCTTTACAAGCAATAATTCAACTGAGGATCATGAGTTTGATTAAAGACTGTACATGATATTTTTTGACACACATTAGCCTCTCCTAAAAATCCTGTCACCTTATATTAAATTACTGCTATTTGTTTTATGCAAACATATTTCCTTTAATACAAAGTTTATACTGGAAATTCTATATATTTTTGAAGACGTAGCTACCATTTTTACAATTTACTATTATAATTCCAGGTCTTCAGCTTTCTATTTTTCAAAGTGGGAAAATACAACATTGAGATGTTTGAACAGAAATTACTGTACCTCCCTCAATTTTCCTCTAACAGAACTGTTAAAAAAGGATCCGGATCTGACTCTAATCAAATTATTTGGTGTCTGAGACAACCTTGCTATTTTGGACTGCACAGATCCTCAAGAAGAAATGATCTAGGTGCCAGTTCCAGGAGCATTAAGAACAGAAGGTACGTTTGCAGCTGGGAGGGAGGGTTGTTTTTGTTTTGTGTGTAAGTCTGAGCTCAGGTCTGACAGAGATGGCATGTTCAACTAGTCTAAGGTACAAAGCAGGTCCCTTCTTGATGCCTACTTTGGACATTCTGCTGATAGTTAATTTCTAATTTATGAAACATGTCATTAATCCTCAATCTGTCAGACTCTTTTTGATAATAATTCAGTCTGACAGTTGAAGGATTAATATTTATTAAACACCCAGTACTTCAGAAGTCAAAGAAATGCTCAATTCGTTTCCGCGGTAAAATCTTCACACTCATAGCAGCACTATTCCCAATCCCTTCGTGCTCCCTAAAAGCCAAATAAACCTAACAGACATCACAGGAATAGCAGACGACCAAAAGAAGTATAAGAGAAACAAAACAAAAAGGAATTGCAAGTAATCCTTCAAAAGACTTGGTAGAGGATTCATTTAAGGTATTCCTCTGCCCAAGCCTATGTTTTCTTGCTCTTCCTTCCCCTTCTAGCCCTCCCCCTCCCTTCCCCACTCATAAATAATTCATAACCTGATAAATATGCAATTTCAAAAAAGTGCAGACACGGCAGCACTGCATTAAAAAAAAAAAAAGGCTTGTGCTTTTCACACAGAAGACCTGAGCTGCACTTAACGGATGACAGATTTTCCAGTATTCAAAAGCTGTATTATATATATATGATAGGAATGAGACAGTATTTCTGGTCTGATTCCTTGCTAGACATGTTGTGAATTGTCTGTGGAAAGCTGTAATATAAAACAAGTGGTGTTGTTGGTTTGGATGGTTTCTTCTTTATATTTTCTTTTTGAAAGACAATATAAGGTGAAAAAGAATGAGGTCTCTCCAGCATTTAAAGTTTGGCTCAATCCATGTTTTCAGTTCATTATAAAATTAGGGAGTGAATAGTGCTGGAGAAGGAGAGCAGCCACACGTTTTCTCATACAGCCGGTGGAGAATTTGCAGGTAGCGCACGTGCTGTACGTAATTCTCTAGTGATCCCACTGGGAAGGTCTCCCTCCTCCCAGAGTCCCCCTAAGCAGTGGCCACTTATGGGCCATCGTGTGAATGCACTTCAGGGGCCAATTTCTCAGGCTCAGCAGCAAAGTGTTGTGCCTGCTGCTTGCATGCAGGTAAAGCCCACCCCAAGTAAGATGCAGGATGATAAGTGGAGTACCTCCATTTTGTGGCTAATTGCTTGATTACCACGATGAAACAAAATGGAGGAAAGACTTTTTTTTTTTTTCTTTTGTGGAAAGAATTTTTTTT
>VXBA01000164.1:579447-803893 GCA_013399895.1 Serilophus lunatus
AAAAAAAAAAAGATGACTCAACAGAGAAAAGGTCAGTTCCAAAACACCTTAATTTTTTATAGAAGATGAAAACAACCAGCAAGAAACCTCATTGTGGTGTCTGACAAGCACATGTTTATTAACTATATGAAAGACATAATCAAACCCTCATTTTGCTTACAAAACATACCTCACCAGAATGGACCAAGTACTTGCTTCTGAAGAAAAAATATTCAGAAACACATCATTTATGCATCTTTTTTATTTATGAGATAGGGCTTATTAGAAAATGTGGTATATATATCACAATAATGCATTCACTTCTGAATATGCAGTATTTTAAACAAGCATGGAAGGCTAAATACACTTAATATTTTAGGATTGTTATTAGTTTTCAATAGTAAACTAGATGAGTTTTGCATTTGTGCATATATTTTGCTGTTTCATTGGTGTGCATCCATTCTTTTAATTGTTTAAACCCAAAATAATATAACTAAAATATACTAAAATATAACATGCCATCATACCATTTTAAGCGTCTTCTCAAAGCTACATTATGTATCAGAAAACAACAAAAAAATTATAAATCTTACCCTCATACTGGAATACTAATGTGCATCCATCAAAAGGCTACACATTCATAGTAAAGTTTCAGCCCAAATAAAGCCCATTGCATTATAGTATACATGCAAAAATAAGAAAACAATTTTTTTTCTTTACCAAAATTGTTTAGAAAAATCTAGATGCACCAAAAGAATTATTTATTGTCCAAGGAGAAGATTGCACAGATTTGTCTTTCCTCAGAATTCTATGCAGCCAACCGTAATAGCTCTTTGACAGTTCACCTGACTGCAGCAGAAATGGGAATGTGATGGTTACAGTGGTTGACAGAAAGGGGCCATTTGAAGTGCTATTATGCAGTTTACATGAGAAGATTTCCACTGATTTTGGTTTTATTTAGTTATGTTATACAATATTTTTTTTTTAACTAGCAGTATATGCCCTAAAATAATAAAAAGCACAGTCTTTTCTGAAGCTGCCACATAGAAAAGAAGACCTTAAAATTTCATTAGTATTTCCAAACTGGCTTGGGAGAGTCACTGTGCTTCACTATTAAAGGTGGAAACGGATATGTTTTGCTCTGTCTTGCCCCAAACACATTTTAAAAGACTCAAATGAATGTGTGTTTTATTTCATCCAGTTTACGCAGCAATTTTAGACAGACTAATATAAACCAGGCATTGATTGTTCATACTTAAGCAGAAGCATTAGTGGAAGAATATTTATATATATTTATATTTATATTTATATATATATATATATATATGTATAAGTTTGTGGGATGATTGGAAACCTTCTAATGTTACACAATCCTGTAAACCTTACACTCTGAAAACAACCCAAAAAGAATCTGAATACCTTGTTGAAAGGATACAACTCTGCAAGCTCTCGTTAGGATAAATGATCTGACTGCAGCTAATAGGTCTGTTCCGAGGAGTAAAGCCTACTCACATGAGTCAGCAGTTACAGCACTGAGCCATGACATTTAAGGATTTTATGGAAAGAATCAAGGTGTTTTTGCTTTATGAGACTGCTGTGTTGTACAGAGCTGGCTGTTCATGGAAAGATGAGCCTAAACCAACAAATACATATGGTTCTTTTTATATCTTGATAACATACAGAAAAACATGACAGGTTGTTTTACACATAATGTTTAAAAGAAAAAAAACACATTTACTGCATGAAGATAAAAGCGATAAAAGTGATAATGACTGAATGACACTGTTCTAACTTACTCCGCATTTTCATGTGATTTATAATTTTGCAAAGCAGAGAATATAAGCAACTGTACCCTTGATATACTGTTAAGCAGACCTTCTATGTTTCTGTTTTCTGCATAGGGTCAAATCTGTTGATGTAGGATTAATCTGCTTCATGAATCAGGACAAATTGTCTGTTTCATACAGTACAATCACTTGAGAATAGAATTAAACATAGAAAGTACAGAAGTATGTAAAAGCCAGCAGAAGTTACAGGCATCAATTACAACACCAGTATGATGACAGATCATTTCTGCTTTTGCATTTTGAAGAATTCCAGCATAATTACAAGAAAACAATGCTTAATTTTTCTCCCACTTTCTGCAAATGCAATGGTTCTTTGAAATGTATTGTTCTCTCAGATCATGATATTTTATTAAAATGCAAAAATTTTACATCTGTTTCTATAAGCACATTTCTTCATGTGCGTATTTTGTCCAATTCTCAAGCAAAAAAAAAAGATCCAGTTATCTTCTGCATATCTTCTAGGCAACATACACCTACACATAAATGTCCCTGTCACCTGCATTGTTGTTAGCTTATTTGTCTGCCTGTAGCATGATAGAATTTGAGACTATTGGGTGCAAAGTGTCTTCAAGAAGAGGGAAAGAAATCATTCACCATTAGAGATAAGTATGACAAGCTCCTTTTTGCACTAGGATACACTTGTATTAAGCAGAATGGTGGGATGCCTGAGTGAAATAGCATCTATTGCCAATGATGACATGAAAATGGACACTTATTAATCACTGTTTTCAAAATAATTATCCATTTCTTTATAAATGCCTTAAGTAAGGCAGGATTTTTTCTCTAAGCGTTCCATAATATTCAAAATATGGTTTTCTCATTACAGAGTTAGAACTTAAACTGTTTTTTAAAGCAAGTGTTAAGAGTGTGTGGCAAATACTCAGGTTAGTAATGACTAGGATGTTAGTATAAAAAAGACAATGTATATTCAATTTTAAAATAACCAGGTCATAAGTATTCAAAATAGGTCATACTTATTCAAAAAAGCCCACTTGATCTCTGTGATATTTCACAGATATTTTTTTGAAGCTAAAATATCATGCATAAAATTGTTTGATTTCTGTTGGTCACAAAAAATATTTTTCGTTACATAGAATATTTCACTAAGAGATGTAAAATAAAGATTACTGAAGAAAAAGATTTGGAAGACTTTTGCCAATGAAAGTACTTTTGTTGATAAACATCTTTTATGTGTTTTGTGATTTTTTTCCTTTTTTCAGCACAATTCACTGTAGATGTTAAGCCTCTCAGATATGCAATCAAACCATTGTAGTAGTCTGCAAAACTTTCATAAACTGTTCAGACATTGAAATGTCCCATATTAAATTACCTTATATGCACAAAGATTTTCAAAAACATACTTGGCCTCTGGTATTAATTATCTGTATACTTTCTATTCTATATATTTGCCTACATAGTGCTGTATCACCATTATAAAAATATATTATTTAAGGGACTCATTTTGGAAAAATCCATTATCTTTACTAGGTGTGGACATATCGCTTTCTTTTAAGAATATTTTTTATTTAAAATAAAAGTTAAGTTTTGGGGAAGTAGTTCCAGTGATGGGATAACACTTTAGTATTTAAAAGGAAATTACCATGTTACATTACAAAAAAACCTGTGCATGTTCAGAAACCACACACACATGGATGCATGAGAATGGCTACAGTGTTTTAAAGCTTTTTTCAAAAGTAACTAAAAAGTAATTAAAAGAACTGAAACTCCAGTAATTTTACTTCTTGTGCAGCTCCTTAAATCCTGTGATGGCTAAATTTTATTTTATAAAGTTATCTTAAACTCTTATCAGCTACAGTAATAATCTGAAATTCTAATTAGAAGAATACAGAATGTAATGACAGACTGCCAACACACAATCATGTAGCAGTCTTAACATGTTACTGCTTTTTTCAAAGCTGCGCCCCAAAATAAGTAATTCTAGACAGAAATAAAAAGTCCATTTTAAAAAGTTAAAAAAAAAACAAATACAGGAATATTATCTGGATTTGGAACAATAATTGCATACATATGTTGAGGAAATATATATATTTCTGATTTAAATGAGATTTTGTAGGAAACAGCCATTTTGCTAACAGTGAAAAAATTAATATAGCAACAATTGTTTCCTCAGTGTTGCTATAAATGATGTTTACCACAAGCTCCAGTGAATGTTTTGACAATGATTTATAAGTATGTCTAATAAAAATTTTACATTTTTTCCATTCTAGCAGACAGCTAAATATTTTATAAATATACTTCAAAGTAATGTATTGGTTTATTTTAATAGCTTTTTTTTTCCTGCTTTTTTTTCACTTATTAAAAATGCTTCCTCTCCTAAGAATTCTTTAAATTATAGTAGGTATTTTATTTTTTGTTGTTGCTGAAGTATGTTATTCTTTTTCTCCGGTAAATATTTGTAGTATATGTTATTTAGGATTAAAGCTTAAATTTATTTGTATAGGTAAATAACCTGGTATTGCACAGGTCAAATGGTTTCAGCATGAACAATAAAGCAATATATTTAAAGAAGTGTTAGAGTCTCTTTTCTGAATCCCTTTTTTATTTCAAAGTGAAAATATGGTTATAAATCACATTACCCAATGCATACAAATGTTCTGAATTACAAAACAGACTGGAATATCTGCATCTTTTGTTTAACCCATGGAGATGACTCATATAATTGAATGGGAATATGGATACTATACTTATGTATAAACTTTGACTAAATTGTTTTAAAGATAACTGCTTCATGGAGGAATGAAGAATGTGTCTCAGACACCAGCAGGGTTAGCTTTCCATAAAGAAACTAATCCACTAATGTTTCTCCCAAATTTCTAACCTGATTTATACAGAACAGTCTTATCAAAAATAATATACCACCTGTGCACGTCTGTATCCATTTGCCCTTTTTTTCTGTAATAGAAAGTGTTTCTCTGCTTAAGTATAATTAAAAGTATAATTAGAAAAAAGTAGCTATTTTAGAAAGGTTATGATCAGCAAAGCTTATTTAATCACCCATTTTCCTTTATGCGCAGGTTATGATCCCCTCTGTTCAGAAAAAATATCCCCTTATAAACACATTCATAAGCATATTGACCCCAGAGCCCAATGGATGTAGCCAGGAGGTTGCCATGTTCCAAAAACTACACTGCAGGGAGCGTGCACTATTATTGGTGCTCTCTGGACCAATGCAAATCACCCATGGGCAATACAGGCACTCTTTTTCTGCAATATAGACAAACACCTACTGTATGTGTTGGAAGATGACATCTAGAGGGCAACCTGTGGCAGTGAGCCCTTTTTGAAATGTATGTTCTGTACACAAAAAAAAAAAAAAAAAAAAAGGCATGTCCTCATTTCATTTTTTTAAGTCATTCACATTCAGCTCACCTTATTTTTTCAATGCATTCAAATTGTGATTTTTGATACATGACATGTGACAGTTTTACATGAAAATCAGATAGAAACACAGATGTTTTGATGCCAGCTGCTGCACAGAAGAAAGCTATTCATATTTGGAAACTGATACTTCCCCACTGAAACACTGGCTAAGTTGAAGGGAAAAGCGATTGTGATTCCTTGACTATTTGGCAAAATAAATGCAAGGTAAGATTTGAAGTACCCTTCAAATATAAAAGAGTTTTGTAGCAAGTATTTATCCTGACTCTTGCACTAAAGGACTATCTCTCTGTACCTTTGGCTCTCTCTTTATTTCTATTACCTCCTGGAGTGTGGTAAAAGTAAGCTCTGTAGTGTAATGTCCTGGAGGCTGCTCAACACTGCTAACTTCCCCTGCTTGTCATTATCAAAGAAATACTGCCCTGACATTTTGAAAATATTTTGTATCTTATTGTCTGCCATGATCTGGATCATACACCACACTGCAGCATGTAGGACTGAAAACCACAAGTATTATTATGGAGCCCTGTTAGAGATGCTGCTTGGCCATGAACCCCTTCTTCCTTTTGAGTTCAGTGACAGCATCTGATAGATGCTCTCTGTTGCCTGGAGGGTGTTAATTCTGGGTGCCCTGGGCAGGAGAAGGGCTGCCAGGGATTCTGCAATGCTGAGCACATAGCTTAGGATCTGCCACCCCTTTCAGCTTTATACCACCTCTTGCCATCACACCACAGATCTTGCTGTGCCCAAACTGAAGAGATTCAGCTCTCACACTCTGCTTGATAATGAATTTTTAAATAGAGCCACAAAAAGGAAAGTTTTTTCTTTGTGAACTGGTAAGGCAGGGGGGGGTGGGGGAAGGGGGGAAGGAAAGAGGAGGGAAATCAGGATTCATAAGAAGAAAGTATGGTATGAAATCTGCTTTGCATCTGAAGTTCTGCAATATCACACCCAAACAAGGTAGTATTACAAAGCAATCAAACAGCAGGGAAGGAAACACAGTCCAGGTTGTTCCCATAACAAGTATTGCATGAACTCCATAGCCTTTTCATAGGGAAGAAGGGCTGTGACTTTACTAAGGCATAAACACTTGTAATTTGTATGTAGATACGTCTTTAGGTGCTTGTGTATGTGTACATGTGTGTGAGGGAGAGTCAGGTCAGGTTCTTGTTTATGACTTGTGAGAGACAGAAACAAATGTATTTACTTGTAAGTCTGTAAAGGACATCAGGTGAAACAGGATTAGGCCTGTAATATTATTCTTTAGCCAACATCTACACTACAGAAGGTCACTTAGGTGAAAAGTATGTGAAATAGTTATGACAGCTTTTTAAGTGTTAATTTGATAAAAGAGATATGGTGCAAATAAAATGGTACACAGTGCAAAAGGCTCCCAAGCTGACTGAGGGCCCTTTAGTACCAACCCGAGACTCTCTTGATCACTGAAGAACAAATAGTTTAAACTTATTCTTAAAAAGGAACACATCTTTTATTTTGATGAGAATTTTCTGAGGTTTAGAAGAAAGTCCCATTATATACTTGCTGCCTGACACTGCTCTCCTATTTAAATCTCAAAATGTCATACCTCTCCAGAGTCTAGTGGGATTTACCCACATTCTGAAACAAAAGAACAGGTCAATTCTGATGTCTGAAAAATTATTTTCTGCCCATAAACTTTAATACTGACTTCTGTTCCTGAGGGAGAGAACAAAGGATGTGTTGGAGAGAGTGTAGGCTGTGAAGCACTTTTAAAAATACCTTGTGATGCACTACTGCTCCCTCCAACCCCCACTTTTTGGATGCTGAACTTGGTAGAATTTTCTAAGGGAACTAAATTTCAGAGGTAAGTGCTCTATGCCTTGCTGGGAGTCAGATCCAGTTGCAATCCCAAATCCAAAATGAAAGCATTTTAATTTGCCAAATATTTCTAAAAATTTTCCAAAACTGAGAGTTTGTTCTTACTTTTATCAAATAATTCTGCAGTTATTCAGGTGTTCTGAACTGTATATAAACACTTTTTTATGTTTTTAAAATACTGAAACCATCAATACATACAAATATAAGCTTACCCATAAATTCAATTGTATTGTCATAATTTTTCTTTTTAAATCACAGAAGACAAGTCCTTTACTATGAAAGCTCTACACAATACTCTTTAAAGTATAGTATATCAATGCTTAAAAATGAACATTTAAAAATGGAACATTTTAGCCTATTTTGTTCAAATGAATATGCCCTCAGTTGTTGAATATTCTTCTCAGTTGTCCCAATTTATTTTAATATGAAAAAATCTAATCTCTGCTTGTAAAGCAGATTATGCATGTATTAAATTCTTTAAAATTAGAATATACTTAATGCCACATTAGTTCCAGGCATGCAAAGCAGGAAAAAGAATTATACACCTAAACAAGAAGAACAGATTTTAAGCTCAAGTTTTTACTTTGCTCCAATTCTCATTTGGTAGAAAAAACAATGTGCAATCTACCATTTAATGAAATGCACTGATTAATTCATTTTTTCCAAATAAATCACAAAATAGAAGACTTAAAACAGCCAATATTTTTAACTGAGAAAAGGGAAATGCATTGTTTCAGCTGTCTATAAACTTGGTACATCCAGCTCGTTTTCCTTTCCCCATCCTCCCTTGCTTCCACTCAGTAAGGTAAATTCCATTTTGCACCTATATAAGCATTCATTCTGCTTTTGGTTCCAGCAAAATGTTGCTGACATCCCTCTGTTCAGGAAGAGGTCAGAGCTCATTTGGACTAGGACATAAAACTTACGGGGACTGTAGGCTCTTTAATACCTAAGATCATGACTGCAAGTTCATTTGTGGCAGCTCACCAACAGAGTCATTGTACTTTGAGGTTGCTAGTCCTGGTTTTCTGCCATGCCATCAGAAGACTAACTATAGTGGGGATAGGTACATAAACTCTTAAATTATAATTCCATTTAAAAAAATATAAGAAGGCAAATGCAATGGAACTATCACTCTTCCATCAGAAAGGGTATCCATTACCCTAACAGATCTTGGAGGCTGTGAAAGAGCCAATGGATGAGGCTCAACTGAACAAGTTAATAGGGAAGAAACAAATAGAGCATTATACACAAAAAAACCCCCAAAAAACCCCAAAACACTAAACTCAGACATGCAGCACAGGCATTCCACCAGTGCTCCCCATCTGATATGTACAGCTGTGGTTGGATGAAATGCTGCATGTTGAGGAAAAGACAATGGATGAAGAAATTTTAGCACATGTAAATGTGTACAGAAATTTACTGCTGAGTGCACTGAGGTTTATGCCTTGCCTGGAGAAACAGTAAAAGGGGATGGTATCTCCTTTTCTGTTTCACCATGAAAAGTTCTTAATGTATGAGAAGAGACTTGGCTTCAGAGACAGCAGCCTTGCCCTTCAGGCCAAGCTCCTTCTGACCCCAATGGAGACATGATTTGATCCACTTATCAAGGTCTGTTTTATGAGATAACACTGGGAAAGTTCTTCCTATTGCCCTTGCTGGACTGGAGAGGTTGTGATCTTTTCTTTATAATTGATGCAGTGGCAGCATTTTAAAGGACAACCTAGAGGATAGGATAGAGTAAACAGACAACTGATCCTGAAGGAAAACCAGAAAGCTTTCTTGAGTGTTTGTTGTGTTAATCCTTATTTTAAATTCTGTTTATGTTGCTAAAATTTGCATATATTCTTTTTAATGAATACTACACGGCAGAGAGACTGAAAGATGCAGAATGTGAAGCTTGTTAATATCAGTTCATTGAATTAAGCCAGAACTGATTTGAAACAAAATCCTACATTGTTGAATTTCATAGACAGTCTGTGAAATAATTTTCACCCAACTCCTCAAACTATTGGATTGTGTCCATCTATTTAGCTGAAGTACTTGGGCAGCCCTCTTTATCAGGGTGTTCAGGTAACTCATGGTCTGCTAATGTATTTATTTGCTTATTAATCAGATTTCTCTGTCAGCTACCTCAGCCCTCAGTGCCTTTTGCAGATTTCAGCATGGTGCTTTATCAGGTTATTTTTTTCTGCTGCTAAGGCAGGAGCTTTGTATCCGTGCCCAAGCTGCATCATTTTCTCATTTCCAAGATGAACTTCATCATGGGACAAATGTAGATGAAAATTTTATGTTTGCATACTGTTTCCTGTGCCAAAGTCTACACCTATATAGTCCCATAGTATTTGGCCCCTTCAGTCGTGTGCTTCACAAAAAAGTGAAAGGGAAAAAGTAAGACATTTATTTTAATAATTTGCTTCCTTTATCAGCTTTTTCTTGATGAAAGATATATCTACCTGGGATCTTTCAGATTTTGATATAGGACATTTGAAGGACCAAGACAGACTAAAACCACAACAACCACTTCTGAGCGCCCAGTCAGGATTTGCTTTGGCATTTTAAATTCTGCTTTTGGTTATTGTACCTTATTACATCTATGGATCAAACTATGTAGTATGAAAAAATTCTCCATCTACAACATTATGTACTATGTAACCTAATGAACTAACCATGCTCTTCACCATGTAGAATTAGGACTGACTTTTCTGCCCTACTACTGCTCTCTTCTCATGACCATCATGTCTCTGGACAGGCATCTTCTACAACAGCCAATTGACTTAAGAGGCTCAAGTTTACCAGGAGCAAAACTTGAGAAGGTGAAGGTGATCTGAAAGGATAGGGATACTCCTGCATGACAAGAATAGCCAAAAATCTCACCTTATTCAAAAATTGTCTTTGAGTGTTCTCAAAACATTCATCACAAGACACTCAGCTAGATTTTCCTTTCAGCAGACAGGAGAGAAATGCGTACCATGATCCTCTCATGTCCCTTCCAACTCAGGATAATCTATGAAAATGAGCTTTCTAAACCAAAATTCTCTGAGATATGGAAATTAATGCCTATCCTGAAATAGTCCCCTATGTTTTCAATCCTAACACTTCTAAATGCTGTTTTATAATGAGAGACAAACAAACAAAAAAAAACAAAGCCAATTTCATCTAGTGATAAATATTGTTTTCTTTCACTTATTTATGCAAACTTCTTTTAAAAATTAACCAGTCACTTGAAATAAACAGGCAAAACCCCTGGCTTCCTATTCCACTTCATAAAATTAAACATCCACACTCCACCCTATCTTTCCTGAAGAAATTGAAGGTGAGACTTCCTTTCTTTTATTTATGTTTTCAATAAACCCATTCAGAAATATAAACACTAGAAACACTCTATTCTGCAAGCTGAGGTTATTCAACTTTATATCTGTAGTGTCACCAGAGGCCAGTTTTACCTTTGGACTGTACTACTCTGTGTGCCCATCCCTAAAACATAAAAAGAAATAAGGCTGCAGTGTAACATGGAGCACCAATTCAGTCATTCTTTAGGAAAAATGGGTTTAAACAGAATAAGATACTATATGTCTTTCTAATTACTAGGAGAAACAAAGAATACTGCTGGATTCCATTAATGCAAAATACTTTACAACTTGTATTCCATCTATCAAAAAACCCCCAAACTCTGATATGAAAAATAGCTCTTCTCATTCCTGCTACAAAATCATAACAATTTCAGCATGATGGTACAGTATGGCAAGACAAGAATCTACAAACTAGTCCTTATATTAGACATTTTCTAATTTCCATTTATTTCTTCATGTATTTTCATATTTCATATGGTTCTAGAAAAACACCTCTGCATAGCCATACATGCTCTCCTAACACAAATTCTAGAATAGCGCTGGGGAATCCAGCCCTTTGCTGTGTCAACAACCATTGTAATATCCCAGAACAACACTGCAATTTAATTCTAGTTATTTTTTAAAATCTTGTTACCTCACAAATTAATATAACATCAATGAATTATAAACATGAAGGTAAAAATAAGATAGTAAAAAACATGCTTGCCGTGGACAATAACAGAAGAAGCAAAAATGGACTTCTACAAAAGCAAAATGGAAATGTCTGAATACTGATCTGTAGAACAGTAGGTTTTTTAAGACAAGAAAATCTTGGTAGAATATCTTTGCTTACGTCTGGGTCAGCAGGAACATATGCATTGACCTGATGTATGTCAACAGTTCTGCTGAATTCAATGGGGTTATTCAAATGCACACAGTCACTTACCTCAAATGTGCGGCTGAGGGACCTGGGATTGTTCAGCCTGGAGAAGAGGAGGCTCAGGGGTGACCTTATTGCTGTCTATAACTACCTGAAAGGAGCTTGCAGTCAGGCGGGGGTCGGTCTCTTCTCTCAGGCTCCCAGTGACAGGACGAGAGGACACAGTCTTAGGTTGCGTCAGGGGAGGTTTAGGTTGGATATCAGGGGGAACTTTTTCACAGTGAGAGTGATTTCCCACTGGAATGGGCTTCCCAGGGAGGTGGTGGAGTCACCGTCCCTGGATGTGTTTAAGGATAGGTTAGATGATGAACTTAGTGGTGTAGATGGTATAGATGTTAGACTGATGTTGGATAGGTAGTTAACCTAGGTAAAGGTTGGACTTGATGATCTCCATGGTCTTTTCCAACCTTATTAATTCTGTGTAAACTGAACCTTTCAACACATTAAGGGATCAATCAGATTAAGGCAATGGGTTGTTCCATGTGTCTTAAACAAAAGAGGTTAACATTAAATTGGTTGTAACTGAAGTACAAACATAGGTACTGATGAGCACTCATGTAAGGACAAGAGCCTGATCTTGATGAAAGAAGTAGTGAAAAGTGGTGGGATATATGGTAAAATACAATCCACAGTGACCTTAGAAGCATTTCTGTTCACAAGTACATGCGTGCACGCACACACACACACACACACACACACACACTAAACTCTAGATAATCCCTGAGGACCACTGCATGATTAGTTGACTCGGACTAGCTTGCAGCATTTAGAAAAGTTGTGACCTTTTTTCCTTCTCTCTCTCTTCTACCCTTCCTTGCTGAAGCAGAGAATAATTGTAATAACATATCAAAACATGTATATGTGTTTTAAACATCAGGATAAATGCCACCTTCATCACCTGGTAATGTCATGGTTTCAATGGCATTTCCTACCATTTCATCAAGGACTAATTCTGGGTTTTTTCATTTATATAGTATCAAAGTGTAAAATGTTTGTATAGTTGTTGAGCAGTTGTGTTTGTGATTCCTTAACCGGAATCATCAATTTGGTGGTGTCAGGGATTGGGACACTCTGAAACCACAACTGCCAACAAAACATGCTGGCTTTGTGTGCATGGTGCTGTTAATCAGAGGATCCAGAAAAGAAAGACACTCTATATACAATATGGACAGTGAGCAAATGGAGTCTCATGGAGTCTCCTCTTTATTTCAAATTCATCTGGTTTTATAGTCCAAAGATTGTTTAGGTTAACATAGCCAATAGACAAAAGGAAAGGTAGTCATGTGTCACTGTCCCAGAACCACAGGACAGTCACACGATGATGTTTACATACCTAAGACATTACATCATAGTCTGACACGCTGTAATACAGCCTAACATTCTGCTACAGTATAGTGATGGACTTCTTGCAGTATACATTTCTGTCCACAATGGAAAAAAGGGATTTATTGTACTCAGCATACACATTCATTTTCAACGAGTGCTCTTCCATACTTTTTACCTGGTCACAACCAGTCTGCTTTCACAGTACTCATTGCTGCAGTATCGGAGCATTCTCCTCAGGTTAAAATGGTGCTAGTACCACTTGTCTCATCACCTTTCCTCTTCTGCCAGGTGCTGCAAGTGAGTCTCCATTAGGCATTTTTATACACTGTATTTAATTTCTGTACTTACTACTTTTTAAATTCAAGTAGATGGAAAGATAAATAACAAAAGAGGCTGACTACTGTCAAGTGAGAACGAGGAATGCTACTTGATGAAAGAGGGATGAGGAGATGAGTGATGATGAACAGGAAACCTTTAGCCGGCTTTCCAGTACTAATAGCTTCCTTATTCCTTGCACCAGCACATTTTAAAGAGTGTCTGAGTGTCCTGGTTTGAGGACAAAATATGGTTTTAAAAATTGGAGATACAAGATATATTAAAGAAACAAGAATTTTTATTACTAAAATATGATATATATTTTATATGAGGTAGGAAAAAATGGAATTAAAAAATTAAAATACCAAGGGAAAACCCATAGAAGAAAACAAACAGTCAATTCCCAAACCAAAAACCCAAAACCACACACACCAATCCTATCCACACCAGGCAAAACAAAGAAGAAAAAAGAACGTTTTCCGTTTAAGTGTCCTAAAGTGCAGTTTCTTGAAGCAAACAGCAGGGGGCGCTAGAGGCCATGGGAGGTAACAATGGTGATAAATGGGGGTGTACACCCGTTGTCCACCGCCGACTGGTCTCTGGAAAGCGCCACAGTAGCAGAGAGACAGCCGCTGGAGATAGGAAGGGGTCCAGGAGCTCACCAAACAAACCACCAAACTCACGGCAGGAAAGCAGCAGGCCCAAAGCAGAAGCAGCAGCTGCGGCAGAAGGACCCAGCGAAGCAAGTGGTGGATTCAAGATGGCGGGCTTTTGAACCCCGGACAGCGAGGAAGTGCCTTCTCCCACAGGCTCCAGACACAAGAGAGAAAGAGGCTGAGAACTCCTCTGGTTATGTAGAGTTCTCAGGTCCTCCCAGAATTCCCTGTCTTTAGCACCTGCACAGTTCCTTCTAGCCTGCCCCAAGAAGGATGTACCCATGCCTCACTGGACTCCCATTAGTCCCTCCTGCACCTGCTCTGCCCCAGCTCCACCAAGGCTCCACCTCCAAAGCCCTGCCAGTCGAAGCCACGTGCAAAAGAAACATGGTGCCACACAGCGCCCCCACCACGCTACCCGCCGCTGCAGCTGCCGAGCTACGAGCCACCACGCCAAGCACCCATCCAGTTCCATCAACTCCGTGCAGTCCCGGGGGCTCGCGACCTCCCCTCCTCCTGGTGCCTGGCTAGCGCCGTGCCCAGAGTCAGCCACGGATCCAACACAAGGGCGGCTTTGCTGCCCCCACCACCACTTGCCACCATGCTGGCATCACGGGCTGCCAGGCCCCGCTGGCACCACCACCCCCCACAGCCACCAGCACTGCAGCAGCCCCCTCTGAAAAACAGCTTTACTGCTGGCAGCAATGCGCCACACTGCTCGGAGAAAAAAATGCACAAAGCCGCCGTGCCGCCACTGGCATCTGACCTGCTGCAGCTCCTGCAGGCCCCTGGCCGGGCTCAGCAGCACCTGCCCACGGGGCACTCAGTGAGCTCTGCTGCTCCCCATCGCCATTCAGCGCTGCAGCAGCACCAGCACTGCGGGCTCCGGGCCCTGCTCACATTCTTGGGCCCCGCCAGCGCTGCCACTCCCCGTGGTCATTCTCCATGGCCACTGGCGCTGGGTAACCCCGTCTGGAAAGCGGCTCCACTCTCAGCAGCAATGCGCCATTTCCGTGCCCCTGGAGAAAAATGCACAAAAACAGCTGCGGAGCACAGCCTGGCTCCCTCCATTGCCTGTTATCCCCGGAGGAAGCCCAGCCCGTCCCCTCAGGACATGGCCACTCAGGGTGCTCACAGCCGACCCAGCCCCGCTGGCACCTCCGCCAGCACCGCTGCCAAGAGCTGCGGCAGCCTGCCTGCCGTGGCTGAAACCACCCCCTGGTTCCAGTCCCAGTCGTGGGCTGGACCACACTTGCCATGGCAGCAGTGGGAACGACGACGTCCTACAGTCCCCCCTGCTTTGGCAGCTGCTCTCACCCCTTCCTTCACCAAGCTGCCACAGGTGCCAGCCATGGCCACGCACCATGGGGAAAAAATCCCTCCGGTAAAACATGGAGCAGGAGAAAAGGGGGCCTGCTCCCAGCCACCCCCGCCCTCAACAAGTCTCCCCCCACCCCCCAGCTCCCTGTGAAGAAGAAAGCAGAGACCAAAACAGGGAAAAATAAACAGATGAGGGGGGCGGAAGGGAGAGGGGAGGAGAAATGGATGGTAGGGAGGGAGAAAACCTTTTTTTAAATCCGATTAATAAAGGAAAAAGTTTTTAAAACATTTGCTAACCCACAACACTGGGGTAGAGTTAATTTTCTTCATAGCAGCCAGTGTGGGGCTGTGTTTTGCACCTGTGTTGAAAACAGCATTGAGAGCTGAGGTATGATTTATTTAGTGTTGAGCTGTGCTTACATACCATGAACACCATTTCTGCTTCTTGTCCCTGCCAGTGAGCAGTCTAGGAGTGCACAAGGACTTTGGAGAGGACATGGCTGGGAAAGCTGACTCAAGTTGACCAAAGGGATATCCTATACCATATGGCTCCATGCTCAACATATAGAGCTAGGTAAAGAAGGAAGGGAAGACGTTCAGGGTGATGACGTTTGTCTTCCCAAGCTACCATTACATATGATGGAGCCCTGCTTTCCTGGTATGGCTGAACACTTGTCCTTCCAACTAATAAAAATGAAATAGAACTAAACTAAAGTGGGTCAATTATCAGGGCAAGAGATCTAGAAACCATTGGATAAGCCCTGGCTCATAATAATAGATTGATGCTCTTAAATATTCTAATTGTAGTTTTGGATACAACTTCCTAAGGTAAATGTATTCCTTTCTACAGCTCCCAGGTAAGATGTATTGGCTGATCCTAGTCTGTTTTGAGTACCATACTCAGAAATATGACATGGCTTCTTTTTAGTCTTTGTGTCTGTGTTTTTTCCCATGGAAACCAGGATCTAGGGAAAGACAGCAAGATGACTTGTTTATTCCTGGATCTTGCTCTAACACATTTTTGGACTCACAAACAGGAAGATATTCTGAGGTCTTGCAGTTTAAATACACCAGTAGTGAACATGAGGAACATTAATAGAGCACAACGGTGTCTCTACTCACAGTTTCACAAACCCTTTCCCAGCCCAAACTAGCAAGAAGCCATAGTGCTCCAGACACGTTTTGTCCCTTGGCTCTTCTCCCTACAAGTTTTCCCTGTGTCAGGCTGCCTTCTTTTGGGCTGCTGGGGCAGAGGGACTGGGGGCACACAGTGTAGCAAAAAATGTTCTGTGGAGGTTGGGCCATGCAGAAATTTTGGCATATTTTGAAGGCCCTTGACATTCTGAATGTAAATCTGTGTCTCCAAAGGTGTGGTTCCTGTTGGAAGGTCTACAGCAGTTTTAAGACCCCTTGACAAAATGCTTTTCAAACCATGGACAAAGAATTCTTAAAATAAGAAAGATTGAGAAAGCTATCTTCTTGCAAGTTTTCTTTATGGACAATCTTTGTGAGATATTCCCGTTTTATTAATCTTCATCTTTGGTGATACTGTACCTTACTAAAGGCTGGAAAAGTAAAGAAAGGAGTAAATACCTCCAATTTTATCCCACTACTTAGATTAATTTTTCACAACACAACTATTTCATTGCAGCACAATCAGTTCAGTTCTAACAAAAATATGGCTTTTTGTATTACAGTAATGTTATTCCTTAGAGCAGTTGACTCTTAAATTCCTTTTTTGCAATAATAATATGAAATATTTTGCAGATTTGCACATCTGAGACCTATCTCTCTCTATAAAAAACTGTTGCTTGTTTTACATATAGTTGTGCATGTATGTACATAAATTAGAAAGCTCCAGCTCTGGATAACAGCTTTATGTGGACTTGGGTTACTAGATCTAAATCTCTTACATATAAATATCATGTGGGCATTGTCATATTAAAAGTTTAATACATTATGGAAACATAGTGCTAAAATGAATAGTATATAGGATATAGTATATGAAGAGAAATACATCACGTTAGAGTTTAAAAATAAAGCCATTACTTCCTGTCATTAGACACAGTTACTTTGTGTATCGAAGCACTATGTCATACTTGTATTTTCAAAACTGGCTTTCTCTTTACCATAGGGTTACTAAGAAAAACGAAGTAAAAGTGCACGATAACTATCCAGGGGTTTTACTCACACCTACATTCTTACATCAAAGTGGGTTTTATTTTTCAAACACATTTCTCACTAATGCAGCTTCGAATTCAAAATTTATTAGAAATGAAAGTAAACATTTTCTTTTCAGTCTTGAAGAACTTTTTCTTTACACAACATTAAAAAATTTTAACTGAACAAAATACATATCTAATTATTTAAAACACACAAACTATTCTATGGCCACAAAAGGAATTAATTTTCTCATGGCACATCAGAGTTAAAAAAAAAAATCATAATCAGTATAGCATTCCTGTCTAAAAGAAGTTGGCAGATTTTTGTTTATAGTTTTAACAAAGAGCACATGTTGTTTTCATCAAAGGCTCCTCCACACGTAGAACCAGACAGTACAGCAGATGCTACTGCATCTTCATTATGTATTTATATTTTGAAATAAAAGATGAACTTTGGTTACACATTCTTTTGTGTCAGAAATCACCCCTAAGCATTTCCTCTGAGTCTTCCCTTCCCAGCCTTCCTAGTGCAGCAATGGTGCTCACTGTGGGCCTGTCCCAGTTAGCATTTGCTACTTGATATGCATATGAGTCACCAACACTTATAGTAGCTCATTTTAATAGTAGGAACCGGTTCTGCAGGCCATTTGAAAGAGACAGTCATACTACAACCTATCCTATGAACAGAGAAGGAATAGTAAAAAATGTATAATGCTATGTATTCCCTCACAGACTTTAGAAAGACTAGCGTAAGTACTCTTTAATGTTCATTCCTCTGTGACTTTATAAACCAAAATAATGTTATTTTCCCTGCACCATCCACCCAAAGAACACTAGAAAAACAGTGTAGAAATAATATATGGTCAGATGTTTTTCCAAGTGTGATCTAAATACTGTGCCATATCACCTCAAGACTGACTTTTGACAGTGGTAAATCTTACAATTTGGGATAAAGGGAAGAGAAGGGATGGTAGAGCTGTTCAGTGTGAAACAACGAGGCCAAAGTTAATTATGCGTCTTGTTTGATCTGCGGAACTCATTGAGATTTCTTCTTTTACTTCTTGCAAGTCAAAACTGATTATACACTGCACTGTGAGTTGATGAAGACTCGGACAACAGCACAGCTGGCAGTCAGGTAGCCAATGCTGTCACCCATAGCCAGCTGCTACAACGCACTGTAATTCCAGGCTGGAGCTGGGTCCAATGCAGGGATTTTGTTCAAAGTTACCACTTTCCTTCTTTTATTCTCCCCAGGTCTCAAACACATCACTGGGAAAATACCTGTGGTTGTGTTTTTCTTTACTCCTACCTCCTGTTATTGCTGCCTCGAGGAGTAGGAGACATTGCTTCCTCTCTTGGCTCAGAATTCCCTCCAAAGCTGCATTTTCTGAAAACTGCCTCTCACCTTCCTGCCTAGCATTGAGCTCTCCTATTCCAATCTCTTCTTTTAGTTCGCTAAGAATCTCATTGATCTGTACTAAATAATGGTTTCAGAAAGTAGTCATAGGCATTAGACATGGCTCCAGAAGGTGATTGTCTGCCCAAAAGTAGGACATGTGCCAAGAAGAGGCGACATTCAACTGGGGGGGCCCATCTCTCAGTTTTCCTCTGTTTCTCTTCCTTGTGATCCAAAGTATAGTCCTGAAGAGTGTATTGCACTGATTGAGAAGAAACAGAAAACACATCTCACCCTCTCAACTGCTGATGCTAATCAGCAGTTCTGCTGCTGCTCCCTAAAAGTACTTACTTGAACAGAAGTATGGTACCAGCTGAGTTGCCTGTTTTCTGAAGTGTTAGAATGCTTGCACTGTGCTGTGTAAGCATCCTTCTAAATAGATAAACCAAGATACAGAAAATGTTCAGGAATTTGCCCAAGGCCCTATGGCAATTCAATAACAATGCTGGGAATTAAAAACAAGGTTGAAGTTTTCAAAGAGAAATATTTTCTCACAGAGAAAGAAGGCCTTTATCAACAGTCCTGGGGAAAGTGGAAAATTGTGAGCTCTTGAAGTGCTCCATTTTTGCAAAAGTTTTCCTGAACAATGTTCAACTTTTAAAAAATGGCTTGTTTCAGAGCTGGAAATTATTAGCTAAAAGTGGAAGCCTATTGATAACCTTTTCAGATGTATTGTGGATGAAAAAGCAACATCTCCTATGCTTCTCAATGAATAACTGAATATAGCACAACCTGAAAATCTTGATGTTTTCATGGACATAGATTGTTGTTATCAGTGGCTTTTTGGTTTTGTTTTGGGCTTTTTCTGTCTTTGCTTTTTTGTTTTTATATTTTATTTTTCCTAAGAGCATGGCCTAAAAATACAAGGGTCATCTTCTGGCTTGACCAAAGAAGAGGAGGACACAGGAGTGTGTTTTCTCTGGATGCACATGTGGCTTCAGAAGAGGAAGATGGAGGTTTTTCTTGTCCCAGTCCACCTGCCAGAGTTTCAGCTTCCAGTTTCTACCCCATACATAAAGCTTAAGCATTTGCCACTTTATTCATCCAATTTTTAAAAGGGAAATTGTGGAGTATCATATTCATCATCACTACTTCATCAAGAGTACATCTGGGACATGGGTCTACCTGTGTCAAGTGTGTTTACACAAGGACAAGTTTCTATAGCCAGAGCATCAGGCATCTGCTCTTACACTGCTGGGGCTGCATGTGTGATGCTGAGAGAACGCATCACAGTGTGTCCTTTCATTTTGAGGCATCTCAGGAGATCCATCACCTTATGAAGCTGACAAGCTCCCCCAGCCATAAGGGGCTGTTCTAAACATATGTTTGACAGGCATAGCCACAGATGTAAAGTGGTCAGCAGTTAGGAAAAACCTCCGCCTCTGATTCTCTCCAGTAAAGGACAGAGGCCAGTCACTTCTGATATGATTTCCCTCCAATGCCAGAAGAGGTCTGTCTCCTTGGTAAAGCTAATGAGAACACTTTTTGACTGGACTGATGGTGATTTAGTTTGTCTTTCTACTATGATAATATGTAAATAAAGTAGAGTTTTCATCTTTCTCTAGTTTTGTATATTCACCAAAGCTCTGGGTAAAGGAAGTTATCAATTGTAAAGAACAATTTTATTTTTTTGAAGGTAGCAAAACATTTAAAGTTGCAGCACATTTAGTTCCATTTGAAATTAGGCCTTTCAGACACCATTCCTAAACAACTATAGTTGTCGTAACCAGCTTAATCCATTTAAAGTGTGAAACAGAGATGCAATCCTTACATTTGAAAATAAATTACTGAAAAACTTTTACAGCAGATATAATTCAGTGCAACACCATGGTTTAATGAAGAAGTAGCAAAAGAAATAAATAACACATTTTCTGATTAATTTAGTAAACATAGATTTTGCAAAGGTATCTCATCACTGACACACAAATGCTTTGCATAAACTATGCTGTGTGAATTATACTTAGACAATTATAATGGCCATTTTTTCCTTTCAGTGTGGATTTTACTGTACATGGCCATGCCTTAAGTCTCTGTCATACAGATCATGCTGTTTCCCTAGCAGAGGTGCTCTGACAGAAATGCCACAACTCCATCCTCAGTTGAACCTCTCTCCATGTCATCTGCACCATGTAACAAGTGGATTAATCATGTAGGAGAGCATCCTGTCTATTTGCCTGGCACATCTGTTCAGTCCTCAAATGCTCACAATGACAGTTTCTAGATATCTGTGAACTAGAACAAAATATTTCCTGACCTTCATAGAGAGTCAAATCTCCAGCATGTTGGTCTTTATGACAGTGGCAGTTGTCTGTGTAGGATATGTGGGATAAAGTAAGAAAGATTTTAGAGACAGAAATTCTATTTAATACTACCAGTGAGTTGTTCATAGCTGTAAGATCTCTACTTTCATTCAGAATTTATATACTGGGGGACTTTTTGGTGTTCAGAATGTGGTATAAAAACACATTTGGTATTTTAAGAGATTATACAGGCATTCTGAAAATGTAAGACTAGCTTTACAAGAAAACGCCTCTGTTTGTGTGAGACATTTTGAATAGCATGTATATTGGAGAAATGGTTTGGATGGGGGGTGTAGGAAAAAATGGATGACAAAACTTCTGGTATTGACTGAACATAGCTACTTCTACCTCTGTTATGATTCACTTCAGCCGGACTTGTGACCTTCCTTACTACACAGTAAGGAAGTGGATAGTGGATATAATGGATACTATAATGAATGAAGTTTTCTTCAGAAAAGAATATGAGATGAAAAAAAGGGTGAAAAACAGTGGTGTGGCCTGGTGACTTTGAGAAAGGGTCTTTTCTTCTCTAAAATATTATTGGTGCTATAAAACAAAAGAAGAAAATCCCTGAGATAGAGTCCTAAAATAGCATGTACATCTTCACATTTATCAAACTGTGTCTACCTTAATTTTTTCCTTTAATAAAACTTCATCCCTGTACATTGTTGTTCACATTCCATAGCAAACAAGTACATGCAGTCAAAAACTTGAGTCTTTCACAATAACAAAATTGACAATCAGATTTATCTGAGGGAATTTGACTCAGAGGGAGCACAACAGTGTCACTCAGAGGTATCTTGCAGAATGTTATTCTTCAGAAAAAATACGTTAAAAAAATGAAGTAAGATCACAGTGTTCCTAGCTTACAACTAGAATCTGAGCTATGAGGAAAATGGAAATTATTTTATATGAGAAAAATATAAAAATGAAGCTTCCTCAAAAATCAAAAGGCCATTCAGGATAAAATTTGGTGTTTTATTCTTATGCATAAAGCATCTGTAGTAAAGGATAATTTAAAAAAAAAAAGTGTACCTTCACTGGAAAGCCAACATAACAACAGGAAAACCCTTCTCTTAAGGGACATACACAGGCTATAAATGTTTATTGGGTTATTGACAATTATCTGTTTAAGACTGGGATTACTCGATGAGTAGTTCAGAAAATACTGCATTATGTCTTAATTGCTTCAGTATCTAATTCATTTTTAAAATACCCTGTAGAAAAAGAAGATAGGAAAATAGTGGATGCATGTTTATGAATGGAAATTTTGCTTTAGCTGCCTTCCTTTCATTGAAGTGGTCCACACTTATTTCAAGAAAAGAAAAAATTTATAGTCACCTATTTTTTTCCTCATATTTAATTAACATGTTTGAATTTTAGCTTACAAATTAAAATCAGGATTGGATGTGAATTCATTGCCCTAATAAGGTGATGGTAAGTAATATTTGTTAGGGTTTTTTTGTACAATTGAAAGCCAACTCATAAAGGCTAACAAATAATAATGTTAATGCTGTGTCAATATATGAGACACCTTTGATCCCAAGAATATCACCAAACGGGAGCTAGCAATTGTTCCAGAGCTTCCTAGAGAAAAGAGATTTCCTCTATTGTTAAAGAAAACTATGTAGTGAATGTTTGTTCTATAGATTCAGATATCTTATAAAGTAGCCTGGTTTTATTCTCAAACCAAGGAAGAACTGTTTCCTGTAACAAATTTTTCAGTGTAAAATTTAATTATTAAGTTATTGGCTTCTACCACTTCTCTTTTGACTACTCCAAAGACTAATAGACTTAGTAGTCAGGAAGCTTTACATATATTCAGACTACATTTTAGGCTGTTACACTTAATTCTAATGCACTAAATAATTTCTTGTCAAGGACTGGCCCTCTGAATATTGTAGACCAGTATCATCTTGCAGTTAAATTACATATTTTCAAGTTTTCCAGCCTATCACCATAACGGAGACTATTCTCCAGTCCCCTTTTCAATTTTTAATTTATTTCTATTAAGATTGTGGAGGTAAAATGAGAAGTCTTTCATTCAAAGGAATAGTTGCAGAACTCAAGAGCTCCCAAAAATGTTTCTGATTAGAAAGGGAGAGACCAGGTATGTATTTGAAATATGAACAAATCATTCTTAAGAAACACATATAGAAAGACAATTCTGAGGACATGGTTGGATTACAAATCATAACATGTCTTGACTTCTGCTGTCTGTATTTGCCATTATCTTCCTAATAATGAGGTGAAGCCAGTATAAGAAAAGAGTGTTATGGGTTTGAAATGGGAGTTTTGGGGGGATGGGGGGAAGGGAAAATGTTTCAATTGTTTGCTTATTTGTAAAACCAGGTTTTTTAAGAAACAAGATAGGAAGCGGGGAGTCTTCGAGTCGGTGGCAAGGAGGGTGGCTGGATCTCGGCTCGTGTCGCTTTCGCTTCCCTGCTCGTTGCCTGGAGCGTGGCAGAGCGGCAGCATGGGAGCAGGGCCGCCGCTCTGGGAGCTCTGGGAGCGGTGGGGCTCTCCCCCTCCTGCTCTCCACATCCCAGGTAGGGTCCAGGAAGCAGCAGCGGTGGAGTGACACAGAGCCGTTCCCATTCCTCACCATGTCTGTGGCAGGGGACCGAGAACTTGGTGTTAGTGGCGAAGAGGCGGCATTGTGAAGGCGGGCAGCAGTGCCTGGTCCTGCCCGGTGCCATGCAGGAGCGCCTGGAGCCACGAGGCGCCTCTCTGCTGGCGGCGGCGGCAGCTTCCAGCTCACAGTGGCAGGCAGAAAGGAGCAGAAGCGGGCAGCATGGGTTCTTGCGGCCCCCCTGGCCCCGTGCAGCGGGCTGTGACTGGCACCGCCACTCCCTGGCTTTCTAGGGATGGTGGCAGTGCCTCCCCGCTGGTCGCTGCAGTGCACAGCTGCACCCACTGCCCTTCCTGGCCCGCGAGCAGCTCCTGCACTCCCGCTGGCCCAGGGACCCCTCCCACGGGGTCCCTGGGGTGGCGGATGCCCTGTTCTGGCGCTGTGCTAGCAGTGACTGTACAGTGACGGCAGCCACTCCGGACAGCTGTGAGTGGCGCCGCCACCCCAAGGATCCCTCCTGGGGGCCCCTGCAGGCAGCGAGTGCTCCACGGGCACCCCCAGGCCCCGACCGCATGGTTTTCAGCGGGAACTGCCACTTTGCCCAGAGCACCAGATCTCAGGAAAAGGGCAGAGCTCAACTCCACCAGACAATTGGGGGGCAGCCTGGCCAAGAAGAAGATGCCAAGTTTCCCACGTGACTTCCAGGGCATAAAAAGCCTGAACACAGACGTCCCTGCTCTCTTTCGGCTTTCTCCTGAGCTGAGAGCAGTGGAGCTCGCCTCCTCCCGGCTCCTGGACTGCACGGCTTGTTTCCTCTCGCCTCCATCAGCACGGGCAGCAGCGCGGTGCCATCGGAGCTCCAGTGATAGCACCTGGAGACAACCCAGCCAAACCACAAGTGATAGATAGCTTTCCCCCGTGGGTGTCCCTGGGGAGGGGTGCTTTTCACCTTCTTTGATCTTGCAGAGGCTTTGAGGGTCGGGAGAATGTCATCTGCGAGGCGGCTTCCCCTTCCTTCCCCTGCTTCTCAGCTGACTGCCGGCTTTGAGGAGCAGCGTGTTTTTTGTTTATTGCATGACATTGTCGGGTGTTATATTGTGTATTTCATAGTGTCTCAGGATCCCATAATGTTATTGGTAGAGCCCTAGACAACAAATCTGTTGCTTGTTGTTGAATCTGTTCAGTCTTTCGTCACTGTTGCATGCCCCCTAGTGATAAAACCACTACAAAAAGTCATTGCCTTTTCCCTCTATGACAAGACACTCATATTTATAAAGCACTAAATCAAAATAGACTTTTTAACGTATATCATGGCAAATGAACTACTTTATAAAGGCACTGTGCTCTTCCCTTTCAAATTCCCCATTAAAGGACATTTAAAGATAATTAGTTGTGTTATTATAGTACCAACACAGAAAGAACTGTGTCTCATCACTACCACCTAAGGGGACTTTCCACTGTGGTTCTTGCAACTGGACTTGCCTGTCCCGCATTGGCCTTTTTAGCCATCAGCATGCTTGCAGCAAGTGTGGGTAGAGCCCTTTTCATATCTTCGTTTGTGAAGCCTAGCCATGATAGTACCTAGCTGCCCAAATAATAATAAAGGTGTTTCTTGTAGTAGGTGCCTCATTTGAGCATTCCCCACTATAGGCAATATACTGCTGAGGTATGAGACAGGAAAAAAATGGAAGTGAATTGAGCGCAGAGGCAAATACAATCATCACCAGGGCTAGGCTTAATTTTAAATACTTAAATTTTAAGCAGCTGAGGCGTTCAAAGTATAGCAACTTTATAAACCTCTTTTAGAAGCACCTCATACATTATGGAACATTTAGCTAAAATCCCGACCTTTAAAACCAATATTTGGTTTATTAATGTCTATAATGTAAACCATTCAGAGATACAACACTATATATATATGTTTGCCTATTTCACCTATGCAGCATCCAGCAATTCACTAGGAGAACTGAAAATTCCCTCCTTCCCAGCCTCCTCTGTTAATCCGCCAATGATTCTGCATGGTTACTACCTAGATGGGAGCATCATGTCAGCCTCCCAAAGGACCACCACCAGAAATCATTTTACCATGGAAAGGGCTCTTTCCTGGTGGGAGGAGTGGGGAAGGTGAAGAGCAGGAAGCTCACCTGCCACAATTGTGTGGGAACCTGGCTCATGAGGAGTACATGGGCACCACAGGAAAGACCGTGGCTGAGCTGGGCTGCACCTGTAGTGAAGAAAACTGAGACATTGTGGCAATATCGGTACTTACTGCCAATTTTCCCAGTAAGCTGACACCAAACAAGTATTTTACGTATAAAGAAGCATGACTCTTTATGAAGGTGGAGTAACTTTACAAAGTAAAAACTTTTATATCTCAAGCTGGAGGTCTTTGGATTTATGTTTTTACTTAAAGAATTCCTTTTCAGAATACAGTCATTATGAGTTCCATGGCAAATATAAGGGCATTTATTAAAGCTTCTCTAGCATGTAAGCTTCACTTTATGAATAAGATAATATTTCTTTGTATACAAATGAAAATAAAAACAACAAATCCAATTTTTTTTTCAAAGACTCTTTTGAGGACATGTACATGTCTGAGCCCAAATCCTAAATCTTATAATCTCTTTGGAAGGGTTACATCAGAGCTTCTAATCTTATTTGCAGAGTACTCCCACATCTACTGTTCACTTAAACACATTAAAATCTGAAATGGAAAAGTCAAGAAAATCATCAAAATCATCAGAAATTATCATCAAACTCTTCCTGAAATAGTACTTACAACCTTTAAAGAACAATGCATCCATTTCCAACATTAGGTAGTCTATCAAGAGAAAATAGCTTGGCTTTTCTTTTTTTTTTTTTTTTTTTTTTTCAGAAAAGCAAAAACCCTGACCCACATTACTAATTACCACAATTCTACCTACATGAGATTTTTTTTCTTAGAATGTCCTTTAAAACACTTCAGAACTTATTCAAATGAAAATCTCACCTCATACTTATAGGGTGAGAGCATGTTAAATAAAACACTATTAAAGTTGTGTTTATTTAGTTTCATACTTAAATTAACATAACACTGTCCATAAAGAAATTACCTAAGACTGGTAGAAACCAATGAAAATGCATACAGAATTTTCCTAAGACAGCCACCTAATACTTTTTATCCATAATTATTTGTGTTACTGAGTTTCCCCTACAATCTATTCTGGAACAATGCAAGGCAGAGAGCACTAGCTGAACAAGAGTCCCCATGAAAGTATTACTTTTTGTTTCCTTCTCAGACATCATAGTAAAATAATGGATGTGGAACCAGATTAGCCTATTTCTTCAGCTAACAAGTCTTTCTTTTTAAATTCCAGAAAGTTTAATGTCTGTATAATCTTGAGTGATAGCCCTAATCAAACTTTCTGTTGTCTCTTTCTCACAGCATGTGAAGAGTGCTTAAAAGTAAACAGAAATGATGGAAAGGGAATCCTTATAGCAGAAATTAACAAATAAAATACAGGGATTAACCTTCAGCCTTATGTGCCTTTATCTCTTCTCTGCCTTGCAACTAAAGGGAGACTGTTTAACCATTAAAAAAGATTAAAGGTATTAATTAGACTAAGAGATAGAAACCTATCACCCTCCTGTCAGAGCAGACCAGAAATAAACCTTCTTCCAGATTAAAAAAAAAAAATAAATCTATACTTTTAGAGTTTGGTCAAAACAAAAGTCCTGTTGATCAGCTTTCTATATTCCTATTGTTTTCTAGGAGATTAAACAAATGAGCCTAAAATTGAATAAATATTTTGACAAATTTGTGGATGAGAGGCAGAGCCACCACTTCCTCCTCATATCAAAGTAGCAGCACTACACACAAACAAATATAATTCTGTTGGGATTTCATAAATCTAAGAAAATAAATCAATGGAAGATTAACAGACAGCCCCCAGCAGTGGAGCTCTAAATTGCCTTCTTTTTTTTCTCCCCAAAATCAGGAAACTACACAGTACATTTAAATTATGTAGAAAGTATTATAAATGTCTTTTGCCTCAGAAACAGATATTATACCAAACTGCAGCTATATGCCATGTCTAAGGACAGATTAGACGTCTTTTAGTCAGTTGTCAGTACAAGATTACGAAATATTATTCAAGACAGAAGACGACTGGCAGAAGCTAATATACTTTTATTCAAGAATAACTCATTTTTTTAATTTTTCAGAGTTGTATGCGATTCTTTTTTAAAATCTTATGGATAAAAAAAAATTGAAGCCTTCAATCAAACATCCTTATAAAAAGAATAGATGTTAATAAGATACATTCATCTCATTATATGTTAAAGGTGACCCTGTTAGAAAAATAGATTATGATGAGGTTGGGAAATTGTAATGGGCTATATTAAATAGCTGTATTTGAAATATGTTAAAGTCAGCTGCTAAACAGCAAATTGAAAAAAAAAAAAATTATATTAAAGGTCAGAGCCAAAGAAATACTTTGGACTCATAGTATTAGTTACCAAAAGATAAATCACTATTTTACTGAAAAGTCCTGGTATAAGTATATATATAAACACTCAAAAATATTGAACAGATACACAACTCACAAACAGAATACTCATACATAACTACCTTTCTTCTCTTGACTTGATTCAGTCTGTACCTAGAGTAATCTCTCTGGAGCAGAGCACACTGGATTCACACTGCTCTAAGTAGCAAAAGTTTGGCTCTCAACATTTGATACTTAACGGTTTTTTATTTATTTAACAGCTAATCAGACAACAACTTCAGAGAAATTAACACAGGAATAAATAGAACACTAGAAGAACTCATTTCAATGCTCTTTAGCTGCTGAATGAACCTCAATATCTCATGTAGAAGAAATACCATGGAATGATCTTTTCTAAATATTTTAGGTTTCAAACAAGACAAGCTACATTCTCTGAAATCGCTTCAGGATAAACTTGAAAGTGTTTAGGGAAAAATTAAAAGAAAAAAAATTGTGTGGATTTTTTTTGAAAGATAGTTTCTAAGATAAGGATTTGTTCCAATGGGTTAATTCAGTAAAGGTTTTTCTGTAAACATTAAACTAAATTTTTTTTTTTATTAACAGTCACACAGTACAACAGTATATTAGCAATTATAATGAAGGTGTCCAAATTCTGATGTGGTAAAAACTAATATTTTAAATTTTTTTCCTCCCATAAGATGATCCTAAAATGACTCAGAGAAGTCAAATAACTAAATACTGATATGCAGAGCTCTAAAGCAGAAATAAAAATTTTATAAAACAAATCAAAACCATCATCTGGAGTATTAGTCAAACAAGCAATTCTGAAGGTTCCTAACCACCCTTATATTAAAGGATTTATTCCTAACATCTAATCTAAATCTCTCCTCTTTCAGCTTAAAACCATTCCCCCTTGTCCTCTAAGTATCTGCCCATGTAAAATGTCACTCTGCCTTTTTTTAAAAATGCTGTCTATGTACTAAAAGGCCACAATAAAGTCTTTCCAGAGCCTTCTTTTCTCTAGGATGAAAAAAACAACTCTCTCAGCCTGTCTTCACAGATGCGATCCCTCCCTTCTCCCAACCCAGCCCATTTTGTAATGGGAGTAAAAGTTGTAACTGATAGTAAACTCTGATAAAGGAGCACAGGCTCCTTTCCTTTAGCCACATTGCTGATAAATACAAGTTTTCTCTACAAATTACGTGTAAATATGTAAACTGAGTTTTCCAAAGGCACAGGATCGGCCAAACACAAGATTGGCAAGAGGCATAGGCACAAAGCAGAGCACAGAAAGCTCCTTTCTACTAAATGCCTTGCTCCAAAGCAGAAGGATGCTTGAGTTCTTCAAAGAGAAATGTACCAGAAATTTCCTTTGTTTTCTTGTATAGGGTTAAAAGGGTATTTCTGCTGCTTTTCAAGCCTGCTTGCTGAAAATAACCAGAACATTTTTGAAAGAAACTTCAAGAGAAAGACAGAACAAAAGAAAAGAAGTCTGCTGAAGTAAATTCCATTAGGGGAAGTTTCAACCTATGGACTTTAAATCTAGCAAAACTTTCACAAGCTGAAACATTCTTCATAATATGAAGTATGTTTAATACAAAATATCAAACAGTTGTAATATGCATATCAAGAAAAACACCAAAGACCATGGCACAGTTAAGTACTCCAGTGTCCAAGGCAAGGGGGTACCTCCAGCAGGAGCTGGGCTTTGGCTCTTTCTAGTACTCAGGGGCCAGGACAGGTGGTATCACCATGATTCTAGACAAGGCTACAGCTGTTGAAGAGAAGCCTTAACCAAACTACTACTACACAATAACACTAGCCAGAAATATGTGGTTGCCTAAGAACAATATTCCTCTGCCCGCCAGCCTGGGCAGCATTTCTCATGAGTGAGTAATTTTAGGTGATAGCACACCTATATGTGAAGAAGTCTTATAATAATCTTTTGGGTTTTTTTTTTTTTATCTCCTGAGGAACAAGCTTTTGGTGTTCAAGTGTCACCATATTTATAAAACTATACTCTCTCAATTACTTTAAAATCTATAAAAGGAAATGGTTGAATTCCACCATGTCTTTAGAAAGATAGGAATGATTACGTATGCAAGATGAAGGTAAAAACTGAGAATAAAATATTAGCAGTGACTTACAGATAAAATGTTGGTTTGAGTTTTCTAGGCAGGAGAAATCATAGATTAAGATATGTATTTACTTCACAGATCAATACTTTTATTATTATTATTAGGATTATAGTGTTAGTTATTTTAACCTCTGTCTCAACATTCAAAATAGGAACGTTTTGCATGTCATTATGCATACATTTAGCTATAAGAGCAAAGAAATTTCACCTGATTTTTTTAATTTAAGAAAGAAACACACAAACAAAGCTAAACAGACTTTCATGCCTTTTTAGTGGGAATTTATGAAGATTGCAAGCTGCTGTGTCTTGGTCCAAAGAAAATTAAAATGGTTGGGTTACTGTGGAAAATACTCAAAACAAGGTTCATAATGGATGTTCTAAAGGAACATTGGCTCTGGCAGTGACAGTGACTGACTCTGTAATAATGTATTTAAAATTATTTTGCTGACTAAGTGCTTCAAAGAACATAAGAAAATAGAACTTTTTAAGTGCTAGTTCGGCTGAGCATTTTAGGTGAATGTACTTCCAAAACATTTTAGATAGTTGTCTTTCCCAGACAGAGATGATCAAAGATTTTGACACATGGAAAGCCTAACTCCTCCTTCACAGGCACCAACATAACAGTGTTGATTTCAACACTGTTACTCCTTTGTTTTAACAGCATACCTGAGAGGGGAATCAGGCTTAGCATGTGAAATTATCCCACCAGCATGCTTTGCATTCCTGTTCATCATCCTGTTGCTGTATGATCCGTTGCATGGTTCTCTGAGTGTCATTGACTTTAGAATGAACATGATGATATGATTGTGCTGCTGCATTTGTATGTACTTCTTGCACCTTCTAAATTTAAATGGAAACAGAACCCATCCACATGAAAAAAGGCAGCAGCATTTTTTAAACATGAAAGGTAGAATGAATTCATTCCAACTGTAATCAAATATTCACGTGACTTAATCATATTGCTATTGTCCTACCTGATAAGCTTATCTGTAGCATACAAACTACAGAACATGACACTCAAGAAACTTCCTAAATTCTGACTGTACTCCTCTAAAACTTCCTTCTTCTCATCCCCATTTTATAACATGGGCAAATTCTCAGTTGACCAGGCCCTCAGACCAGTTATCTAATCCTTCAAATAAAGCCATAAGAGAACGAGAAGCTGTCATTTCACTCTGCCTCCCATAGACCCTATGGAGAGGACCCCAGCTGCCTGTTTCCTCTGCCAGTGACTTCTAATGGTGTCTTAAACTCACTCGTCTGCTGATTTGTGTAGAGCCATGAACATACTAAACTCTCCACTGTGATCATTCCCAACCAATCAGAAAAAGAAAACTAAGCGTAAGTAGTATCTGCTCAGCACTGAAAGTGCCGTGCCTTAGTGTGAGATCTTCAAGCTGCAGACAATTGATAACAACGGGATTTAATTGTTTTCTAAAAGAATGCAGCTATCCATGACCAGCAGGTACAACAGAGAAATTTAAATTCGAATTTATACCAATGCATCTTTCTGAAAATGTACCTCAGTCTATGCATGTGCAAGACACTCAGTCCTAGGAACAGAGCTTATTCTTAAACCTATTTCTAGGTCAGTGAACCTTAGTTCATGCAAACAATATCATTTTAATGATAACCTGGATTTATTGCCCTAGAAATATAATATTAATAAACATCAACGATGAATGTGATAGGGCATTCAGAACTGCTAGCTGATCACATTTAATAACCAGGGAACATTCCACTTTGTTATGTAGGAAGGACTGTATTATCTATTAATTTAAAATGCCCTTTTTTCCTTCTCAAGATTTGGAGCATCTGAATTTAAATGTTGGCACAGCCTGTCACACAATCTTGGCAACTATCTAGGCTGCGCAATAGAGATATTGAATTTAATATAAACAATATTGCAACATTTTGAAATGCTTATGTATTTCTTTTATTATCTTGTCCCATTCTGTTTACAGTCATTCTTGCATAGTCTGTCATCAATAGAAATTCACTAGGTGTCGGATGGAGTTTATACTATTGCTTGCTCTACCTTGCGAAATGAAAAGCAGCAAGAAGTAATCTGGCACAGACGCACTAAAGCCATTTATAGATTCCACCTTAAGATCTGATTTGATGCAGCTCCATAAAAATCAAATGCACATCTCAGGCCAATAGGCCATCTCATTTTCAATTATTACAAAGCCAGATTAAATGCCCTGTCAGCTTTTTCAGCCCCACAGTTCCAATAAAGCATCTCTCTATCAAGGAAAACCACTGCAGTGGCTAGCCTAACTCTAGGCCACTTATTGTTACACTCTTTAATTTAAAAAATAAGTAGAAGTTCTTCATGCAAACATTTTCCAAATAGGCTAAGAATGCCTTCAAAAATGGCTTTTGATGGGAGGCTTTTTAAGTAACTAAAACAAAGTTTGGGCTATACTTCTTCACCTACAGACTTACTCTTAAGAGTCCTATCTGCATCCTAGAGGCATTGGGAGAAGAGATCATTATGCTAATCTAATCTAATGTTCTGTAATTTTTTTGTTTTCAATTGCCAAATATTATTCCCCTTATTTTTTTTAAATATAAAATGAAATTAACTATATGTGTGAGGTTTTTTCCCAAAGATCACTGTGTCCAGTTGATAAAGCAGAATTTAACAAACAGATTGTGTATTACGCTTTCTGCCACTGGCTCCTTAAATGTCTTACGACAAGTGATTTAACCTCCCTGAGATACAGTCCCCGTATCTGTACAATGGCAATATTGCTACTGATCTGCTTTTTTAGAATTCTTTGATGAAAACTCTATGTAGGAAGAAAGAATTAACAGGATTAGTAGCTTTTAAGGGGCAGAACTGCCTAGTCTGATCTCATGTATATTGTAGACCATGGCAGTTTTATTTGTGCTGAGCCAAAGCCCCTGTGTTAGACTGCTATCTGAGGACTTTGAAGGACGCGAATTCTAGCATATCCTTGGAAGTTTGTTCCGGAGCTTATTAACACCATACTTTTGCCCCATTATTAATCTGTATCTCATACTAATCTGAATTCATGCTAAATCCAAGCTAAATCATTAGTTGTCACCTATCCTTTTTTCTACAAGATTAAAAACCTCTTTTGTACCTGCCATTTTCTCCTTGCCAACCTCCTTACACAGTGTGATCAAGTAATTTCTCAATCTTTTTTTCATATTATTATTATTACTACTGCAAACGGACTCAGATTGAGAATCTCAGCCTGAACACTGAAATCCTGTGCTTAAATACAAAATGAGAATAGCATAGGGTATCAGCAGTGCTAGCTCTCCTGTAGTGCCCCGCCAATGTTCTTTAATCTTGATCAGGAAAGACCACCTGCAAGGCTAAGCTGATAGTCTCATTCTTCCTGTCCATTCATTCCTGGGTCGCTGAGCTCAGTCTGCCAACATGGGTATCAATTAGTGCAAAGAAACATCATCAGAATTTCAATTAAGCTGTGTTAATGTCCCTGCATTGAAAGCACTGTTGTCAAAATTGTGTAAATTGAGACAAAAAAAGCTATGGTCTGTAATTAAGTCTGTTCTTTTTCAGCTTGAGATCAAGGTTTTTTCCTAAAAAAAATAGAAGAAAAAATAAATTACTTCAAAACATTGAGAAAAACGTAGGACAGTCAAAGATGTTGTTATCCCTCTGACTCAAACACATCTTTTATTTTTAAATGACATTTCACAGGCCATCAGTTCACGCCTTTGGACATTAGGAGTAATAAAAAATTCTTCTGCAGAGAAACTCATGTTCAGATTGCTCTTCTTTTTAAACATATTTTCAATTCATGGACTTAGTGTGAAATTGTCACAGAGACATCCTTGCAATTGTTTACTCTTGCTTGCTTTGAAACGGAAAAATCTTTAGGCAAGACATGTACATAGATAAAAATGCTGATAACGGCCAAGGGACATAAAATTACACAGAAATATCTATACTAAATATGGGAAAATCTAAAAATTTTCCTGTATAGCTGAATCTAAGTGTGATTTCTGAATCTAGAAATGAGGTGGATATCTCCCAATCACAGACTCTGGTTTCCATCTTGAGATCTGATGGAAAGCAGAAACAGAGCTCAGCACACACAGTCCAGAAGATTTCTTCAGAGCATTGACGGTAACTTTTTGACACAGGTGGTGGAGGATCCAATGAGGTGATCATGACATGGTGGAGTTCAGGATGCTGCATGGAGGAAGCAGGGTAATAAGTAGGATTACAACTCTGGACATCAGGAGAGTTAACTTTGTCCTCTTCAAAGACCTAGCTGGAGGAATTCCATATCTAGGGCTCTAGAAGGTAGAGGGTGGTCCAAAAGACCTCACAGTATTCAAGGATCACTTTCTCCAAGCCCTAGATATGAATAAGAAATCAAGTAAAGTGATCAGGAGACCTGCACGGATGAGTAAAGAACTTTGACAAAACTCAAACTGAAAGACATAAATTTAAAGAATATGGAAAATAGGACAGATCTCTTGGGAGGAATGTAATGTCATAAGGAAGACTAAGGTCCAGTTGAAATCACATCTGGCAAGGGATGTCAAAGATAACAAGAAGGGCTTCTTCAAGTATACCTGTAAAAAAGTGTGAGGAAATGTGGGTCCATTGATGAAAGACATGGGTGCCCTGTTGGCATTCAGTGGAGTTACTGAATGTCTTCTTTGATTTAATCTTTACTGTTAAGACCAGCCCTCAGGAATCCCAGACACTAAAGGCAGGGAAGTCTTGCTTCCTCCTTTGATTGAGGAGGATTCTGTTAGAAATCATTTAGGAAAACTTGACACCCAGAAATTCATGGGCTCTGATGGAATGCAGCCACTACTGCTGAAGGAGCTGGCAGATGGTACTGTTAAGCCACTCTCCGTTATATTTGAAAGGTCATGGAGAACAGGAGAAATGCATAAGGACTGAAGGAAAGTCGGTGTCACTCCAGTCTTCACAAAGGGAAACTAGAGGCCAGTCAGCCTCACCTCCATTCCTGGAAAGGTGATAGAACAGCTCATTCTGGATGTCATCTTTAAGCATGTAGAGGACAAAAAGGCTGATAGTAAAAGACTCTAGCAGCTGACTCATTTTCCTCAGTGCAGTCACCTCACAAATAGTCCAAACTCCAATATTTAGTTTTGTTGTTACCAATTATCTGACATGTACACCCAACCAAAATAAGTACTGTTCCTCTAAATAGCTCAACATATAAGGTTTTTTTAAGTTTTCAAACACATACATTGGTCTGTGGGAGAAATCTGGCCTCTTAAACTTATACCTTAACAACATGGACCTTCTTTTTCCTTTTGATAAAAATTGGTGTCTACATTGTAGAAGAAAAAGGTGGAAACACGATTAATTGGGCTTTATCTTTTGCAACTTTTCTCTTGCTTGTTTTCTCTAACATTGGACTACTGTTGTCATATTATCACAGCATCTCAGCTACTTGTCATAAAACATCATATCCTGGAAAATAATGAGTTTCAAAATAAAGATGAAAGGAAACTTTCTTCTAAAAAGCCTTTCTGTGGATGCACTCTAGAAAAAATGTGCTTCAGTGTCTCTCCTTGGTATCACACAAAGGTAAGATATCACAAATGCCCTATCTATTTATTTTGACTACAATGTTCCTGCCAGATTTCTTGGGGAAATTTTGCAGGCCACTTTTTTTGAGTTATTCAAGAGTTTCACCCTCTTATGTATTAGGTTTTCAGAGAGTTTCTTGCTCAAGCTCTGAGCTTTCTGTGCAGGAAAGTTACAGAATTCTCAACCCTTACTGAGAAAAGTGTCCGATTTTAACAAATATGTTGCAAATCCAGCTTGCTGGTTATAGAAACATGTTTATATAGATTCTGTAGATCTCTAAATATACATGTCTCAAAATTATTTGCAATAAAACTACACGAGAAAAATAAAACTGAAATATGTAAAATGAGTGAATGTAGGCCAGTAACACAAAAGCTAAGATTTGTATCCCAGCAAACTTGCAATTTATCATACAAAACAAGGTTCAGGCTTTTAGACTGACCAAAATCTTACCAAGGTTTTATAGCTTCACCACTTACAAGTAAACATTTCAATTTCAAGAACCTGAAGGAAACGTCAAATCTATATTCTACTAGCATGATCCAAAAGGATCTCTCACATCATAGCTGTCTGCTTTTATCAATAGTTTTTGCTTTTTTGCTAGTAAGGTAATCTTTAATAAAAATAAAGTCAGCATTGGAAAAGACACTGGTTTTGACAAAAAACATGAAAAGCCATCCACTAAAATCAGGCCTATTTTATTTGGTAGAATATGTAAGACTGAATTTCAGGCATTTTAAGATTCCTGAACAAATTCCATGTTTTCTAATTAACTAAGGGCTGAAAGAGAGCTGCCAGCTATGTACTGTGGTTCAAGAAGGGTGATGATTAGATTCACTATCTCTCAAAAGTGACAGAGCACTCTCCTCTGTGTCTCCAGACACAGAGGGTGGGAACCACAGATATAAACCATGGATGTAGAAGATGAGAAATTTGAACTCTGAGGTTACATAAAGACAGTTTTGTAGGACTCATATTTATTAATGGTACTACTCTGTTCTCAGTCATTAAATAGAGTGAACAAAGAGAATAGTCAAAAAACTGTTCCTTGCCAGCTTTCCAGATTTCCACACAGAAGTCTGCCCAGGCATTCAAGCAGCTTTAACTTCTGTCAAGGTCTCTCGAGAGCTCTAGGATCTTCCGCCAACAGTTCACAAAGGACCAAGAGAGAGTGGGGCTGGAGAGGGGGGTTTGGTAGCTAAATGGCACCGAAGCTTACAAAAAGATACCAAACTATATCTTTGCCCTTGCACATTTCATTTAATTCTGTGATATAAACCTTTCTTATCATAAACCATCTCACCTCTGTTAAGCACGTACAACAGCCTGTTATCAAGCGGAACCTGCCTAATCCACATCTTGGCTTCATTCCTTAGCTTTGCTGTAGCCAGATTTCACTGCACTGTAGCCAGACACAAAGTGGCCAAGGCTCAGATTTGAAAGCCAACCGCAAAACCACAGAAGGGCAGGGGATGCCTCTGGTGGCACATCAACAAAACAGAAGAATGCATTTCTATCCAACTCCCCAAAGCATGAAATAGGTGTCTCTGGGGAAACATGGTAAGTACAAATTGCACTCTGCTCTGGAAGAAATAACTTTTACCTTTGAACAACTTCAGATACATAACCAAAAAGGAGCTAGTACAAAGCTTTCAGCATAATCTGAGATCAAACTACAAAACTCTTAGCACCATGGGGCATCACATGCATTTGAGAAACCCCCTATCAAGCTTCAGTTCAATAAACTGATGAATGTATTACAGCGATATAGCTGTATGGAGTTCTTTTTTTCCTCTTTGAGAGGTATGGTGTTTCTCATATCCTGCATGCTAATAGCCGACGGCTAGTTTAATGAAATAGGTAGGACCCAGGCTCCTACGGCGCAGCGCCTGTCAGGCTATGCCACACAATCTGTAGCTGACAGGAAGAATCTGACAGCTGTATTCCACCACTGATCATTTATCTCCAATCCCATTTTAAAGATACAGTGTACTTAGTGAAAACTTTTTCATTTTATACAACAGAAGCAATATCTTAGTCTTTACCATGGGGAAAGCATATAACTACATGGAAAACCTTTGGAGAAGCATTTTTTCAAATATTACAATTCGGGCATATGCAAAGTATGTATGTGTATATATGTGTATAAAGGCAGTGAAATCTCAGACATGAAAACATTTATGTGAGTGCCAGTGTCAGTAGGTGTTCCTACCTTTGTGGTCCAAATAAATGCTAAGGATTTACAGGCATTAAAGGTACTTCTTACACCCATAACACAGAGAGGTCTGATTGCTGAAACAAAAATAGCAGCAGGAGTCACAAGCAGTCACACATGCCCAGCACTCTCACGACTGGGTTAGAAATGCCAAGGTTACAGCTAGAACCAGTACTTGAAATAAAGCTTAAGGAAACAGCAAGTGCAGTGTGAAAGGGGCTTAAAGGTATGAGCAAAGAGACTTTCTCTTTTGTGCCTACCAATTCAGGAAAACATAGCTTTGATTATCCTTGAAAACTAAACGTACTCAATTATCAACTGCTTCTCTGAGTGGGAACCATCTGTAAGACCCTGAGTATTTTATCATCCTCTGAGACAAAAGAGCCTCCTGAGAAAATATAAGGTAGTTCAATAAACATGATCTCTGGATATCATATCATGCTTGCAAAAATATATGTAGAGATTTTATATTCATTATGGTAACTTTTTAACTTATGTAAAATTTGCAAGCTACACATTCAAATACCCAAAACAGGTAATCAGTGTTAGTAAGTCTTTTGTATTTGTTATCTGCAGGTGGAGCTGGGCATCCCACCCCAGAACTGCCTGGCACCTCTCTTTGCAAACTTTTGTTTACTTACAGTGTGGCCCAATTTCACCTTGTGGGCTGGCAGCATCCTGGTCGGTATCTATTTCAGCCTGATAATCTAGTATTTATTGGAAGATTTCATTTAAAAATAATATTTTGTTTCTGAACAGCGTAAAAGATAAAGTTTTCTTCCTGTGGATACCCTCCAGGAATTCCCTTGAATATCCTCTAGGATTTCCCTTGATACCCTCAATGTCCCATATGCTAACACAGGGATTTTTCCTTAGACTATAAAGTGATGACGATATGCTTCATTAGCTTCACAGAGGTCATATGAAAAATTTCCTTCTACAATGACTGCTTTTGGATAAAGCTTAATGGCCTGTAATCATGGCTGTCACCTGACATGAGGCACCAAAAAGAGCCACAGCTTGCCTGACCTAGTTGTCCCAGTTCCAGTAGGTTCCAGTCCCAGCCAGTGAGGAATGATGGCCAATTTTCAAGGGTAATCCATCCCAGCCTAAGTCAAGTACCTAGTGCAGATAGGTTGAATTATCTTTGGCAGATTCCTTTTTGTACTAATTGCCTGAGTAACCAGCATTTAATTTCTAGAAAATTAAGAAGATATACAGTCTATCATATCCTAAATGTTAACAGTGGGCATGTGCTATGTTCATTCACTCAGGTCCTGTGCAAATGAATTCTTCTTCCATGGAAGCTATAGATACAGAAAGAAAGGGATGAGATGAACTAACCTGCTACCATGACACTGAATTCAGAGGATCTTCCTGCCAAATATAGGAGCTCAGAAGCACTGGATGCCATCAGGAAGGTCTCTCTGTGACAACTCTTCACAGCTTTTCAGGCAGACATCAAAGAGCTAAGAGGTTGCTATAAAAATCAATAGAATTATATTTTTAACTTTTTTATGTCTCATGACTCACTTTTCTATATTGAGACTTCTGGGATCCCATTTTCCAGCTTCTTCCTTACAACCATGAAGGGAGAAATTTTTTTCCTACTTAAAAGCAGAGATTTTGATGATTTCACATTGCTGCAATGGCATGAAGTTTCAAAGTGTATATACAGTTTTTCTGAGAAGGCTATGGGTTGGTCAGACTAATATTTCATTAAAAACAAGTATCAGTTACTATTCTCAGGGGTTTTTCTAAAATGCTCTAATTAGAACATACCTTTATTTATAGCTTCCTCACAAAATCTTGAAACCCAAATCTTCCTTACTGATTTCCTCATCTAATAAGTGTGCAAGCACACTTGTTTGTTTCAACTGTTCTTTGATATTTCATCACTCTGATCACTGTTTTACCTTGACTAAATGATCAATAACCACAGTATAAATTACCTGACAGCTAGTTAGAAGAAAAAAGAGTTTGAGCTCTGCAAAACCATCCATTTCCTTTTAAACAAGAATGCCCCCATTTCCTTCATGGCACTGATATCACTTAGGTATATTCAGGACTACATGGAAAATACTGATACTGGCTTCAGTGCTCCCCACAAACCATTAGTATTTGTACATTTGCCTTAATATATTTTCAATCACTCCAAAAGCCTTATACACATGAACTGTAACCACCATGGTGTGATCAATATTTCCTGTAAATATAGCCTATCTGGAGAAATTAAATATTCAAAGTGCACTTGGTTTGTAAGTTCCACAATTACAGATTGGAAATCTACTGAGTCTATTTACAAGAATTCCTTTTCAAGAGCCCTATAGTCTTATATCTCTTTGAATTTGAGAGACTAGATTAATAAAATAACAGCAATAGTAACTTTGCTGAATCATCTGGATGATTTTTACTGAAAAAAATCAAGAAAGCTTCATTTCCAAAGTTAGAAACACCAGCAATGCCTGAAGAAGGCAGATGATTCTCAAAACCTCAATATTTAGACATTCACAGGCTACAAGGAATGGGCATAGAGGATAAATTTAGACACATTATCAAAATAAAAAAAGAGAACCAAAATGGGAAACTACATAACAAGTACAGAAGAGCTTTTTTGTTTGTAAAAAACAGAGATGCTCTCTGCATAAAAATCAATGTATGGATAGATCAGAAAACCTTACAAAAAGGGGTTTTTTTTTTACAATTAGGAATGATCGCTCAAGGGAATTTTTATATGTCAGTTTTATACTTCTTCATGTTAAATGAAGTGAAACCACTGAGACCTCAGGCAGCTAACTGCATCACCAGGCAAGGTTGGAGTTAGTAATTTCCTTTTCTATCTGGACAGTAAAAAATATTGCTGTGCCACCATAACTTATAGATTGTGACAAGGCAAAACTTCTGGATTTCTGAGTGGGTCATAGGAGAAAAGAAAAAAGTCCAACATACCAGAATCTTGAGGGGAAAAAAAAGTCCATTGCAGCAAAATCTTGGGATTTGTTTTAGCATAATGACTTTAAGATTGAGTTTAAATTAGTGGATTAATGCATATTTTCTCATCTATCTCATTCTCTGTCTTGGTTTTAGAGTCCCATGGAAGGCAGTCTGAAACAGTTACTGCCTAAAAAGGAGAGTTCAGCTGGGGTAACTCTTAATATTTCAAATGCAAACTGTTCAGATTTGATAATAAATGAATAGGACACCTTTTTTTTTTTTTTTTTTCCTGAGCCTACACTACTGAAAAAACAATGTAACACTCTTCATCATGATTTCACTAAGGCCTGGAAGTCTGATGAATAGGAGCAATCATCCAAAAGCACCACTGTCAGTCTAACTTTGCAATTTCAGTTCAAGATCTTTCCTGTAGGCTACAACAATACTGAGACTGGGTTAAAGAATGTGTTTTAGGCTTTTTTTAATTTTTGTATAGAATGCTATCATTATGGTGTCTCTGCACTGCAACTATAATTTCCTCCCAAACACAGGGGTCTTTCCAGTCAAAATTTGCCTCTGTGGAGCTAAGGGAAGCTGGAATAATTTCTTGGCTAAATAATCACAGATAATGTATCCTAGTCTGAAAGGAGTACTTTCTCTTTGGCATTGTCCACTATCTGTAAATCTCAGAAGTTTATTCATTAAGGTAGTGATTAGAACCCCAGTCTTCCAGGCAACAGTCATTGTCATCAAGCTAAGGGAGTCTCAATATTTACTATGAATATCTCAAGTATTTTGTATTAAATAGACCAGCTTCACTGAGAAAGGATGAGAGATTCATCTTAGAGCATGCTATTGTGTGATAGCTGGTGAATTCTTGATGTTGTAGAAGATTTTCTGTTGGGAGGGCAATATGTGGCTTCAAATCTGTGTTCCAAAGCAAGCAGGAGAAGAAAATGAAGATGTGTATTATGCATGACTGTTCCAAACACTGGAATGTAGAGAATTTAAGATGGGTCATTGGGTTTTGTTTGTGACCCAAGATGATAAAGACATCCTGAAATATTTTATTACATCAGGTCTTGCCAAGAAGACCAGAAAAACACACCCATGGTTTGTGAAACTTGCTGCGGTTTTGGCACTGTCCGTTAGCTTGCATTTTCAGGTGCCCTGCTTGAAAGAGATCATGCCAAGCAACAGAAATGAAGACTACTAGGAATTCTCCACCTGCAGTCTCTTGCCAAGGTGCCCAGGGCACCAACTGGGTTAGGCAATAGCTACGAATCGATTTGGAATTAGATGCTTAGACATCTATTAAATTAGAAACTTCTGTGAATTAACTCTTCCAGGATCAAATCTTCATATCTCTGGGACAAATGATAGATCATATAGGCGACACTGAAAGACCCAGAAACTCTAGAGTCAAATATTTGGCTGGAAAAAGGGAAACATTGCACCCATTTTAAAAAAGGTTAGAAAGAAGGACCCCAGGAACTACTGACCTGTCGGCCTGTCTTCTGTGCCTGGGAAGATCATGGAACAGGTACTCCTAGAATCTATGATAAGGCACATGAATGACAGGGAGGTGATTTGAGACAGGCAGAACAGCTCCACTAAGGGCAAGTCATACCTGACCTACTGACCTTCTATGATGGAGTGACTACAGCAGTGAACAAGTGAAGGGCTACAGATGTCATTTAACTGGACTTATGCAGAGCCTTTGACACAGTCTTCAAGACCATCCTTCTCTTTAAATTGGAAAGAGATGGATTTTGTGGGTCAAGAGTTTGGTGGATAAGAAATTAGTTGGATGACTGCATCACAGCAGTAGCTCAGTGTCCAGCTGGCAAGTGGTGTACCTCAGAGGTCCATACTGGGACCCACGTCTTCATCAATGACATAGACACAGGGATCCAGTGCACTCTCAGCAAGTTTGCAGCCATACCTGGCTGAGCTGTGCTGCTGACACACCTGAAGGACAGGATGCCATCCAGAGGGACCTGGAGAAGCTTGAGAAATGGGCCCATGAAATTCAGCAAGGCCAAATGCAAGGTCCACCACCTTAGTCAGGGCAACCCCCTGTTACCAATACAAGCTGAAGGATCAAGAGATTGAGAGCAGCCCTTTAGGAGGTGCTGGTCAATGAAAGGCATAAGCCAGAAATGTGTGCTCCCAGTCCAGAAAGCAGTCATACCCTGGGCTGCATCAAAAGAAGTGTAGACAGCAGGTCAAGGGAGATGATTCTGTCCCTCTATTCCACTCTGGTGAGACCTCACCTGGAGTGCCGCATCCAACTCTGAGGTCCTAAGTGCAGGAAAAATGTGGACCTGTTTGTGCAAATCCAGAGAAGGCATGTGAAGATGATCAGAGGCCTGGCATACCTCTCCTGTGAGGGAAGACTGAGAGAGTTGAGATCCTTCAGTCTGAAGAGAAGGCTTCAGGGAGATCTATCTTGTACCTGAAGGGGGGCTTACAAGAAGGATGGGGACAAACCTTTTAGTAGCGACTTTTATGATAGGACAAGAGGTAATGATTTTAAACTAAAAGAGGGCAAATTCAGATTAGATATAAGGAAGAATTTTTTTGCAATGAGAGTGGTACAACACTGGTACAGGTTTTCCCATCACCGGAAACACTCAAGGTCAGATTAGATGGGACTCTGAGTCATCTGATCTAGTTAAGGACATCTATCTCCACTCCAGAGGAGTTGGACTAGGCGGTCTTTAAATATCCCTTCCAACCAAAGCTATTCTATGATTCTATATTTTGCTCTTGAGTTAAGGAGCTCAAAAGGAACAAAAGGACACTTGTTCAGTATTCAAGGTCATATTGTACAGCAATGGTACACAGCTTTACTGACTGAATGGGAGACCTTTCTCTGCAAATATCAGGAGACACAATGTAGGTAAACCTAATCATAAATGCAGTAGACTTGGTGCTTCCTGGAATTTGTACTTGGACCACTCATGCACCATACTGTATGTGTTCAGGGGCTGACTCACAGCAGAATTGCCATCAGGAGTGGGTCCCCACTACTCAATTAATATATGGAGCCTGTGGCCCATTTTCTTGGATCCCTACTGCAATCATGTGGCCAGAAAAGAAGACAGCTGGGATCATGCAGCTGCCACCATCACTTGAATAATTAGTTTAGCCTGAAGCAAGCTCCTGTGCGCCTCCAAGGTGCCCTGGGAAAGAGAGCAGCCAGGATTAGCAGACAGACTCTCAGCTGAACACTTGAGAGATGAGATATCAAATTGATTTAATTCATATGTTGGATGTTTTTTTACAAAGTCCTTGAAAAATTGAGTGATTTGGGTCAATGCATGTAAAAGCTTCAAAGGAATCAGGATATTTTTGTCGTAGTTACTAACAGGCATCCCACTGCTACAAACATATGAGGCTTTATAGGTGATGTCTACACGATAAATAAAACAGACTAGGGAACCCTAAAGGCAAATGTCATACTGGCTCACAGCCATCTGTCTAGATTCTCTTTCTTCCTCCCCAAAACAATGTGTTCTGATCCAACCTGCTACTGAGAACTGCCCCACACTTTTGTTTTCTCCCAAACTTGCCAACATTTTGTCTCACAAATGTTATTTTGCACAAGTTTGAATTGTACCAAGGACAAGTGCTAATAACCAAACACTATGCCACTCATGGTCTGGTACTCAAGCCCCCACCCTGGCTCTACTGTCTACTGAGGAAGGAATAGCTGCAGAATCCTCTCAACTTCAGTGAACTCCTTCAACCCCCAAAGTCTGCAAAGCACAGTTACATCCAATTTCAGGGCCTGGAGCTCTGTATTAATAGATCTTAATTCTCCAACAGCTTTGACAAGCAGAATTCAACATGCACCATGTATAAGAATGGATATGACAAAATATTTTTCAGTTGGCAGATGTTGTTCCTCAATGCTGATCTAACCTTCCATGGTTCTGGAAGGATCTTCCATAATGTAATCTTTCATAAGAATGTATTCAAGGCCTCAGAGTTTCTGCCCTGTTTATCAGAAAAAGAGTATTTTAATAGTCAGTTTTGGCTTTTCTAACTTGAAAGGCAGCTCATTGCAGGGGGATTGGATTAGATTACCTTTGAGGTCACTTCCAACCTAAACTATTCTGATTCTATGCTTACTGTAAAACATCAAAATCAAAGCATTTTTAAGTTTTATAAATACAACACAATATCTTACTGTAAAACATTTTTAACAGCTGGCTTTTAAAAATAACTCATATAATCTGTCAAGACGTTAATCCCTTCATGGCAAAATTCTGACCAAGAGGTCAAATACATATCAGCAAAAGAAATAACCATAAAATGGTATGTCCATTTAAATGTCACAAACTGCAAAATTCTAAAGAAATGTCCAAATCTGTCTGTTTTCCTTTATCAGATCAATATAAAAAATGGCATTATTGATAAAAAGCTCATGGACAGTAGGTGACAGAATAACAAAACATGTCCTTTCACTTGTAGAGAATTTGTGCCAGATGTTGGAAGTCCAAACATTGGGCCTCAGCTGGCACGCAGAGCTGCACACAGGTTCACAATAGATTCTTGATGGCAAAAGAAAATAGGGAAGGAATGTGTATTCAGGGCTTTTTCAATGTGTTCAGTGGTATTAAATTCATCCTTATTGCTTCCTTCAGAAAGAATAATTTTGGGATATGTTTTGAATTTCATCTTTCATCACTTTCAGCTTATTCCAATTATTAAAATCTTTGAGTTCCAGCCACCATGATGGAATTTGGAAACTAGTTAGTGGAAAGTATTTAAAAGAAACCTATTTCTATAGTAAGATCAGCTACAGCTGTAAGATTTGGTCATAAAATTTAATGGCAATATATCTGCATATCATACAGAACTGGAACTTTTTATCATGGCTTTCTGTTAAATTCAAATAAACCTGCCTGCCACCTAGAAATCTGCCCACCTGCCATGAAAGATATAAACTCTAGCATATCTATCACATCTTCAGACTTGACTTCATTCACCAAGTGAATCTGCTCAACTCACATTAAAATTAATGGGAATTCCCAAAAATCTTTTATCGTTATCTTTCTAGGAGTGTAGGGATGGCATCAATCATGCATCCAACGCTGTTGCATGATGTGCATTATTAAAGCATTGGAGCAAATAAAGAAAAAAACGTATAGACATTTCCAAATACTTTCTTCTTAAAATAGTGAGAAAGATCGAATGGCAAAATCTTTGAGAATGCTTTGAGAAGAATGTGACTTAGTTGCATGTTTTCTTGTAGCCACAAAAGATCTAAAACTCAAGATCACTCTTTCTCATTACACAGAAAAAGCATCAATGTGATAATGAAGACCAATGTCATTATGTAAGCAAGTTACAGATAAGATGCATCCAATACATCACAAACATCCAACAGGTGAAGAAAGGAGGGGGCACAAGGCTGCACTCTAAGCAGGTTAGCTTTTGGAAGCCCACATTTCTTTCAGGGTACCATGGTATCTCATATCCCATTACATGCATTTATCAGCAGCAAGCTGCAAACAAGTAGCAGGAGATAAAGGATTCATCTAAGGATTATCAGAGATAGGCACCCTGTCACTCTTCCCACCTTTCTCTCCCAAACATTACATTGTTCTGCTATTTTCTCTGGTAAAAGAAGGTGGAGGAATAAGCATCCTTCATTTGAGCTTAAAAAACAAATACTACTTGCTAGTCATGAGTGATAGTTCAGCCTGGGCAGACTTTTCTTTTGCGCTCTCCATGGAAGGAGATAAGTGCAACACTTTTCTGCTTACATCTTTTGAACATCAGACACAAATTTTCTTCCACTGCCACCCTGCCACTCAGATCACCTAGGGTTTGATAAACACTGAGAAATATTAAGTGACACAAAGGAATAGGAGAAATCCTGGCAGGCTACAATCAACTCAGCTCTTCAGCTACCTTGTCAAACAATCACAGCTGACTAATCACTGGGTTTTCCTGATATAAACCTCAAGAAGTTCATCAAGGCCAAGTGCAAAGTCCTGCACCTAGGATGGGGAAATTCTCAGCACCAGTACAGGCTAGAGGTTGAAATTATTGAGAGTATTTCTGAGGCCTTGGGAATCCTGGTGGAATAAAAACGGCGTGAGCTGGAAAAGAGCACTTGCAGCCCAGAAAGCAAATCATATCCTGGACCGCATCAAGAGTAGCATGGCCAGCAGGTCACGGGAAGTGAGTCTGTCTCTCTATTCCTCTCTGGTGACACCTCATCTGGAGTACTGCATTCAGCTCTAAGGAAAGCAGTACAAGAAAGACATGGACCTGTTGCAGCAGGCTCAGAGGAGGCCCACAAGAATGATGACATCTTTTCACACTTTTCCTGTGAAAAGAGGTTGAGAGAGCTTGCGTTGTTCAGCCTAGAAAAGAAAAGGCTCTGAGGAGACCTTACTGTGACCTTTCAATATGTAAAGAGTCATATAATATGATAGAGCTAGATCTTTTACCAAGGTTTGCAATGACAGGACAAGGGGCAATGTGTTTAAAGCAAAAGAGGTTAGATTTAGACTGGACAGAAGGAAGAAATTTTTATTATAATGGTATTAAAACACTGAAACATGTCACCCAGAGATGGATGCACATGGCAGGAGGTTGAACTAGATGATCTTTAGACGTCCTTTCCAAACCAAACTATTCTGTGGTTGTATGACAAAGAATCCTCTTCCTTCTCCTGCATTGCTATTCAGTCTGTAGGCAAGAATGAAAATTACATCACCTTTGAGTTAAAAGCCAGATTTTTCCATGCCTTAAGTCAGCATAGATGATGATATGGGCATGTTGTTAGAGCCATTCTCAGACTGGCTTCCTTTCTTCCTTCACCTCCAGAGCAGCACAGTAGAAGCAGCACATAGAAGCAAGCAAAAAATAGAGTGACCAGGAACGAGAATAAGCCTCCACTTAATGTCTTACAACTGTTGTGTTACCAGGCCACAGAAGACTGAACCATACTAAATGCTTTGCTCCCAAACTTCAGCCCATGCTGAAGGGCTCATGCCTTCAGCTCCTGTGTTGTCCAGTCGATGTCAGATAAATTCATGTCTGTCACATAAGAGAGCAGTTTCAGGGAGGTCACAAGTATAGGACAGTAGAGGATTAGTTGTCTATGTCAATATTCAAGACCATCAAGTCTTATGCTTTAAGCATCTAATTTTGAGAGCTACTTTGCCCTAAAAATTAACACATTGATAGTTGAAATAGAGAAATTGAAATATTTAGTACCTCCAGAAAAGCTACAAGCTTTTAATTTAGGAAAAGCAGCATTTCAGGTATTGATTCTCTAGCAAACTGTCATTCCAGCAAGTCATGCTGTGATCAGCAAGGGAGAAACAAGAGAGTTACAGATTCCTTGATATGGTTCATTTCTATGTTTATACACCTGCTAGCACATTAGTGAATCACAAGTGGTGCCACGCTACAAATAATAAATAACATTAACAAGAGAGCTCATATTTGTATTCCCTCATGTGCATAATACAAACCCATTTAAAGATGTTTCCAGCTCTCTCAACTCTGAATATATTAGAAACTATTTCAAACAGAAAGTCTTCTTAAAAGAATGTGACAGTTTCAAATAGTGGAAATTTAGTGGAATAAACACAGACCCCATTACACCAACTCAATAAAGTACATTCAAAGAGTAGCAAAATGATGTCTTTTGAAGTTACTCAGACTCTGGAGGACAAAATATTAGCTTTTGTCCAGAAGTCTTACTCGTGTTATTGTATGTCATAACTATTTGCATTAGGGCAGTATCAACAGACAGAAGACTGTCTACAATGCCTTTGTAGGACTGAACATCCTTGTGAATTTTTCTGACACAGGTGGTCAGAAGTTATCTAGGACATAACAGTAAATTTGAGCAGATTCAGTACCTGAAGAAAGCAAGCTTTACCATATTGATAGAAATTTCATCAAGTGTCAAAACTGAAGTTGTTGAAAAACTTTCTGAGGGACCAAACTGATTGAGCACGTTGGTTAAGAAAGATGGAATCTTTTGCCATATCCATACACATAGACATGATTTTGTCTCTGCTGTCTTACAATTAGATGACTGTTTCCACAAAATAGATTAATAAGTGAATGAAAAAGCATATGGAGCCAAGATAAAAGAGTCTAGTAAAGATACTAAGAAACTGTAGGTTTTTATTGTGTTCTAAGAATCCATGCATTATTGGGACATTTTCTGACTTATTTGTTATTTCTCATTATTCATCAGCACACAGGGGTCATTATTCTTTTTCATTATTTCATTATTTCTTGTTTTTTACTCAATGGATCCATCCTACACAGGCTAAAAGCATGCTGTAGTTTCTAGTCAGGTGACACTGGACAGCTGCAGTTAGTCTAACCAGGGTACTCTCTCTGTTTTCCAGTTCAATCAGGCAGAAAACCTGTAGCAGGAATATAGCCATATGCACACTCTGAAACTGGTTTCTGCTGAGAAAAAAAGTTCACTTATTAGTTCTAAATTTGATTTCCATGGAAATTCAGGCCAGTGATGGATTCATAGTGATGGATACCTAAAACAAAAGGGAAATCCAGGCTAAAATCCTTCCAGTGCTGCTTCTTCGGTGTATTTCCCCAGCTATTGCTGGAATAACAGAAATAGGAGTAAATATAGCTGTCTATATTCCTCTGGTTTACATGTTGCCAAAAAATCTGCAGACTAATAAACCAAGAAACCTCATTAGGAGAAAATCTCCCCTTTATGGACGAGCACAGGTATGAAGGTAGGAACTGTGCTGCCAGGAGGGCTGGGGAAGATCTCTGAGCATACCAGGAGGCTGCTACAACATCCAGATGTCAAAGTAGAGACTCAGAAGAAAATGTAAATGGAGTGGCACACCAGGGATAAGGACTAAGTACACAGAACTACTCCTTTACTGACAAATTTAGGGGCAATACAGCAACCAGAAAAATAGAGGCAGCTCTATGGCTGCTATTCTACTCCCTGCAGAGACAAGCCTGTCCAGAAAGCAAATATCCTGGGTGTATTGCAATAGGTGTATGCTGGAAAAAAGAGGTGGCCTTACCATGGAAAAGTGACTTTAGGCAGAATTGGTGCAAGCAGAGCAATCCTCTTGCACACAAAGATGCTTTAGTCACTACCTAACTGGAGGCCCATCACAGATTTGGATCCCTAACCTTCAAGCCAGGTAGCCCACAGAGAACAATGGAAGGAAGAAGGATTAGCTGGAGAAGGTGGCCTTTGCACAGGCACATACTTAATTGTTTAGAAATAACTAAATGCAAAAACGATTATGTTAAAAAAATTAGTTTTGTATAATTTAACTCAAAAGTCACATTCGTTCTCTCAATTACTTGTGAACTTGTTTTTCTGCATTGGATATGTCCAAAAAAAGAATTTGCAGGAGGAAACTAATTCAAGTTCAGTTCTTGTGTCCACTTGCAACACTGTGTGTTTGACTAGGCAGTCTAAGAAATTTGGAAGATGAATTTTAATACCTACTACTGTTATGTTGTTGGTACTCTATAGAGAGATGTAGTAGAATAACTACTTAGAAGCTAACAATATCATCCAGTTAGATAACCAGTTCAAACTTTCACCTCATGTTTTTGGCAGGGCAAGGGGGAAGAAAATTAATATTCTTTTTAATGGAGTTTTAAACCAAGTATAATTTAAGAATATTAACTGACAATTTAATGGATTGATCCAAAGATTGTTTTAATTTGCAAACAATCTCCTAAATGTCATGAAATCTCTAAAGCAACATGCAAACTATCCTGAGTCAAAAAATAATGAGCTATTGATTCTTTTGTTATGAAATCACTCTGTAGGTTGGCAATATACCTTTGGGCCACAATCTATTACATGAGCAAATTACAGTACCTGATGCTGACAATGAAGAAATGACAGCAAACTTTTTCTCATTAAAATCTAGGTTGGAAAAAAAGTCAAAACTAACTTTTTTCTCTCTCCTAAATAAATAAAAAATAGATGAATAAGCACCATATCACCACATACTGTATTTCTGAACAGATACAATTTCAGTATATAAAACCTGATAAAATATGTTACCTGAAATTCCCAGAATTGATTTTCTACTGAATCTAAACCATCTGCATCTGTAGACTAGAAATCTATGTCTATACATAAATATACAGTTCTAGAGTCTTAAACAAATGCCCAAATCCATTATGGAGGCTAAAACTGCCCAAACCAGGCAGCAGTAAATGAGTTGCGCACCTAAAGGTGCAGATGACAAAATCACTGAGGACTGGAAGAGCTCATTCATTTCAAGCTTGGAATACACTGCATCCCCAAAAATCAGGAAGAATAACAAGTGTATGACCTCCAACCAGTTCAGTCATCAAGAGAGCATCAAAACCTCTCAGTTCATGGTCTCTAGTCTTTTCTTAGATCACGTTTATATCAATAATCCAAATAGCTTAAGTACAAAGTAAAGCAAAATGAAAACTTGAGCTTAGAGTACTCTACAAGGCCTAACATTTAAACTGGAGTCACACAATATAATCATTGTGACACTTTTAACTTAGAAATAAAAGCTTTGTTCAAAAAATCAAGGCCTTCGTCCAAACATAACTAGGGGCTCTCCAAAGCAGCTGCAAGTTAAAACAAAAAGCCTCCAAAAGTGGCTAAGTTGGAGTCCAAGCCTGAGGTCAAAGTAGGGCATGAAATAACATGTACCTATAGCCTGATCTTTATTGACATAGTATCTCAATGCTTATTCCTCCAGCCAAAATGGAAAGGCCTAAGGCCATGAAAGCCTGTGATACCCATTCCTGCTTTAGACAAAGCAAACTCTGAGGATAGAGATAATAGTATCCAGTAGCTCACCCCTTAGTCCAGCCTTTACCATAGCCTAGTTTCATCCTCTTTAGCACAGTTACAGCAGAGTCTAGTTGCTCTTTTTCCACATCTGAAAATTCTCGTGAGATGATGCTACTCATTCTTCGCCAGGCTCCCACCACATCTCTCACCAAACACTTGCACTTCTCTTAAATACTGGGTTTGTAAGGTTAAGGGATGACAGTAGAGGAAGAATGAGGCTAATACAACACAAAACAGGGTCTGGATTGAGATACAGGGATTTTGCCTGTGGATGGAAAGGTTGCCTGATTATTTTGATTCCCTTGGTAGAGGCTGAGTATGTGCTTCAGTCTCTGCTATATGGTTGTTCTAGCCCTGAACAGATGTAAGGTTTACAAAGGGCAAGTATTCCTACTAAAGTTGAATATAAGTTAAGCAGACCATGTTTGTCCCTGGATTTTGAAAAGTAATGCAACATTGATGAATTCTATCTTTTGAATATAGGTAACAGAATATAAAAATCAAAAATTGTCACGGTGGCAAAGGTGACCAGAATGTGTTCCCTTAATATAGGCTACCAAATGTTCCAGGTTTCCTTTTTATAACTTGATTTCTTTTCTTGAGTTTTTTTAAGAGTTTTACTTCTATTGTGGAATTATCTTATAAATGCTTTTTCGTCACTAAACAAATAAAGTTTCATTATTATAAACACAATGTGAAATCCATTGTATTCATCCATTGCTTATAGTTCTTGTAAAATAGTATTAAGACTTTCTCTATAAAGACAAATCTTTAAAACTGCTTCAGGCTCCAAATTAAAAAGTATTTCCTTTTGTGTTGATTACCAAGGGATATTTGGAGAATCTTCTGTGTTCACAGGACATTTCCATATAGCCTGTCATGTTAAGGTGAAAAATTCGCAAGGACATTCTCACCATCTGTCATCAACTTGCTTTGGTGACAGAGAAGATTGGTCTGAAATGGTCAATAGGCCTCATGCATAACAAAGCCCTTGCACTTTTGCATTGTTTGTACTTTGACCTGGGTAGATAATCCTTCAGAAAGGGGGGGTTATGTTTCGCTATTTCTTTCTTTCCTTACACGATGATCATTTCAATGCTGTCTTTTAAGGAGAAATCATCCATCCATCTAGAAAATAAATTTAGAGAACTGTCTCTCTGTTACTATTATGCCTAAAGAACTACACTGCAGATTGAAGGCATTTTATTAACAGCACTGTGTTCTATGAAAGCTAGTGAAAAACCTGCTTTTCTAAACTAAGGGGCTTTTTGTGAGTGACATAGTCACTTCATTTAAACTGTAAATCTAGGCGGTTGTGAATGCTTAATACACTGTCAAGGTTTGTTGCTAACAGTCTTTCATTAAACGTATAATTTAAAAGAAGACAGCAATCTAGAAAGAAAAAAAATAGCACTTTTCTGCAGCTTGACAAAACCATGTTAGCCTGTTTGTATAGTCACTCATATAACAAGGACCATTTCTCATAGCAGAAGTCAAAGATAAACTGTTCTTACCACAATGTCAAGCACCACTTAAGACTTGCAAATACCATTTTCTCATACAATAGATGCCTCTCCAGCCTATCGGGTTTGCAGCTGACTAACTTACAGCATTGGATAAAGGAATTAAGAAAAAAATTGGAAAAATAAACTCCTGGAATCTGTTTTTATCCTGTCAGTTATCTGCCTCAATGACTGGAAAATAAGACTAATAGAACATTCATCCCGCGGCTCTGTCTGCCTCAAAGTTCAACAACTAAAAAATTGTCAGAAACATCTGTTGTTAAAAACAAGTGAATAGATGGAAGGGAAAAATGAATGACTATGTGATGGGAACATCCCTTCCCTCAGTATAACAGGATCCTAACGGGATCCTCTAGGTTTTATTTCATCTTCAACACATGAAATATTTGCATCTATAGGAGAAAGTCTATATTTAAGGCACAGGCAAGACTTCAGAAAATGCATTGTACGTATGTAGCTTTATTCCTCTTATAATTGGGGAACATTTGTTATTTTCCAGTCCACACTTTTATTTTAGTAAAAAACTAAACCTTTTAATTGCAAATGAAGTCAACTCTTGCCTCTCTGCAAGAGGCTCCGCTGATACTAAAAAAAAATAAATCCCTAAATCCCTTAATGTAAACTCCTCTCCCACCTGCATCATGCACAATATATCAGGAACAGAGTCACTTAAACACAAGTAGGATTCCTCCTAGCTCCCCTCCTAGTTCTGTGTTTTGCTGAGCATGGCTGCCTATGAACAAACAGCCATTTATTTTTCTATTACTGCATTAGATTCTGAAGGGATTACCTTTTTAATCAAATTTCCATACAGAAAACAGGATCTGTAACACTATGGGCTAGATAGACAATACAAAACCCTGGTGATCTGTGAACCCCTGAGTTCCCGCCTTCTCCTGAGTTTAGGATCTAAAAACGCCCCCAAAAATTCTTTTGATATAATTCCCTCCTCTCTCAGACAAAACTGTTGAGGTGTGCAAAAACCAAACTGAAAGCCAGATTTGCAGAGATTTCCACAGAGCTTTCAGAGTCTAGAGATAGGGTGATGCTACAGATGCTGAAAACTCTCACTGGGTTCCCCCTGCAGTATGAAATTAGCACTTTTGCTTGCTGAAGATATAATCATGTATTTTATACACATTTGAATTTTCAAAACAGCATGACATGCACAAGAGACCAAATAAAAGAAGTTGCCTGCCCACATTCAAATTAAATTTCATCTCAACAACTTTGCTGTGTTGTAGATGACCCCTTTCAAGTACAGATGTGTGTTACATATCTGGTTTGGAAGTTCCCAACATAATTTCCTGCATAATATTAATCATGCACAAGTCATCTTTACATATTTTTGAGCTATAGATACAACTTCATATATTTCAGCCAAGCTGGAACTAAATTATTTATGATCTTTGGATACTACAGCTTTATGTTAAATACTTGGGGGCAGTTTCAGATGATAAACTTAATGTATAAAGGAGTCTATTTTTGGTGCATTTCGGTGAAAAGAAATAACAGAAGGAATTCAGGAACTACTCAGTAACCTCCATGACAAAAACTGGGGACTCCAGGGTTCGTGGGAGCAAGAGTTACCTGTGATACAGGGTTTGCCAGCAGCCCACCTCAGTGACAAAAGCTCAGTGATGGTGATTCTGAGAGGAGCGCTGAGATTCTGCCAAAACAGAGTTCACAAAAGTTACACTTAATTCTGGGCAGACCCTTTGGTCCTCTGTATAAGGACTGGTCAAAGGTGTACACTGTGACCTCACCTGGAGTTCTCTTAGCCTCCTCTCAAGCTGTTTGGCATTCTTGGTATACACTGCTCAGGATAGCTCCCTGCAGAAGGCTTTTTTACCTCCCTTTAGATCTCTAGTGTAAAGATCTAAACACCAAAGTGTTTTAGGTAACAGTGCTCCCAGCTTCCAGGGAAGAGAAGAGCAGGGACCCATTCTGTCTTGGGGCAGACACCTAAAATTCAGAAAAGAGGCATGTAGAAAATAATATGTGAAAGCCATTCACATGTCATACAAATTTTGGTCTCCAAACAGCAGAAATTTATGAAAAATCAACAAGGCATAATTTAGTAGATGTGCTAATATCTTTGCAGTGTGCAAAATTCTGCTGTTTGATTTAATTTGTTTCTTCCAAGAGCAGCATTTGTCCCAAGAAGTTTTTCCTTTACGTTTTATTACTGAACATTAAAAAGCATTTCTGAAAGCAGAGCCAGAATCTCTCGAGCACCCTTGAAGCCAAAGACAGCATTTCAGAAGTAAATTTTTACTTGCTGTTGGCATAAAAACTTAAAAAAGGAGTAATTTACAATATATTAAATGCTTCTTCTTATTGTCATCTCTCTTGTTCATAGATTTAGTATTTGTATGACCATGTCTGGAAGAAGTATTTTTATTTATGATTCCAAGGCATAATATTTAAATTCCTCCCAGTTTGAGCTTATAAATGAAAATGTAAGTACAGAAGCTAAGAAATGCATGTTTTCATGTTTCCCTAAACACATGAAAATGCTAGATTTTACAAGCTAAGCTTCCAATAAATGAGACGTTACATTTCACTGTGGAGCACACTGAAAAAAAAAGTTAGATAATATTCCAATATATCAAGATTCAGATTAGTAACTGTAAAAAGTATCTTTCTAGGGCTACAAGTGCCAGATTAGCATATCATATTAACACTTCTGACATCTGAAGCTGTGATTCCCATGCTTTTTTAAAAAACTAACAAGATTGGTTTGGCTAGCGATTTGCACTTAAGTAGAGGACTTGATTTCCCTCTGCCTCACACATATAAACACAAACAGTCCTATCACAAAACAATTGACAGTTTTCATTGTCTTGTTAATATTGCAACCGCATCTTTCTGAAACTCAATGTACTTTTGCAATTTGGAATTCATTATCATTTGCATTGCTAATTAAAATTGCGATTCCTGGATTATTTCTGTATGAAAGATTACTTCTGCATGAAAAATCTTTCTTTTTTTTTAAAAAAGTAGTTGAATGAAATACTTTTTTAAACACCATTAGACCTGTCTGGTAAAGAAGAACAGGTCATGCAATAGTATCTGTACAAAATGTATGAGGATATTAAAAATCAAAAAAATCTTTATGGAAGACTTTTTACAAAATTACAAATAAAAGCATCTGAATAATATAATTTTTAAAAATGTTACTTTTTTCATGATAAAAAGTAAAAAAAGAATAGATTTTTCATATGCATAAAATAAAACCTATAGCAAATAGTACAACTAGGAATCTTGAGGGGAAAAGTACAGTATAAGATATTGAAGAAATACGGAATATATTTAATGACTCAAACACATGTAGTTGTCAGAAGCGATGAGAAAACACTGGAAAAATGATTGTTATATTTACCCATCACTTGCTACCACTTTTCCATTGCGTCACACCCCTTCACAGCAATCCTAGGAATTTTGAGGCTAAAGAGATTTGAGTGTTTATGACAAGCCACTCTTTATTAAGTACTCAGCAAGAACTAACAATTTTCTTTTGTAGTTTAAGCAAGGATAGACCTTCCATTTAACCTTTGATTCTGAGCTAAAACCTCCAGTGATATTATGCATGACTTCTTGACCAGCAGTCAGTGGTGAAAATGTAGTGCTCGGCCCTGCCTTCAAAAGAAGTAAAAGGAAGTTTTATCTTGGGAATAAGGCTGTATTGTCACTGCCAAATAGCATTTTGACCAGGGACCGAATCCCACTCTCTGAATCAACCAGTCAAACCTGAGAAGGTCTCCGACAGAAGACAGACACACAGCGTTTGGTCCTCACTGTCTTTGATATGTGGATGACCACAGACACAGAGACATAAAGACACACTTGGATACATAGAAGGACCTTCAAATGCTCCCAACAAACAGTGCATATAACTGTCCAAATATTTTGTTCCCCAAAGAACACAGTATACACACGTACAGTTACTTAGACATACCATTATCCAGGTGCTCAATTTTTTTTTCAGAGAAAGATAAAAATAACAAATTCTGTAGGATTTTTGAAATGTTCATCTATCCACTCAATGATAAATTCAATTTATGGTGCATTTGCTGAATATATGAATATGCTTGCAATCTGTTATTCACACTTTCAGTCAATTAAGCTATTTAAATGATTTGTTTTAATTTCATTCCCAACACTTCCAAATTCTGTTGTCTCATGTCTGAACCAAATAAAGATAGATACTTTATTTGTCAAAGATATTTATTTTTTTCTAAATAGGACAAATAATAACTTGTTCTCATTTATTTGTAGCAAGAGCTGAAATGGAGAATTCTTCCAGATAAACAGTGAATAACAAGATTTTAATGTTTCAGTATGCCATAAAATAATAATTATATCATTTTCTTTCTTTGAAATTACTATTTTTTCTAAATTAATATATTTATTTCTGCCCTAAACTATCAGCTGAGCTGTAACCTCTTGAAATGCTCAATGAAATAAGCTGTTATTTGTAACTTTTATATCATACTGCATTATCAAAAGAAATGGTGACTTTTCTGTTATTTCTGATTGTCTTTCTGAACATTTCTTGAAATCAAGTAATAATATTTTTTTTCCTGCATTGTCATTTGGAATGGTGGCAAACATCTCAAAGGCATTTTAATAGATGGAAGACATTCTATGCAATCATAATTTCAGGTACTAATGTTTGAATAAGCTTACTTCTTGGCACTGAATATATATACTTCTAAGTAAACATTAAGCACAAGCACTATCTGTGCTAGAGAGCAACATTGCTTCATCACTCTTGTGGAATCTCCCTTGCCTCTACCCTATAGAAAGGATGATATGTCTTGAAGGTTAATATGCAAAAACATTCCCAAGACAATAACACAATGCTGGATTCTGATATACTGGTTTTTAAGATGTTCCTTTTATGGTTCAGCACAGTTGTGCACTGTACCTGTTGTTGCTTATGCTTATCTAATACCACTTGCATATTGTGGTTGATACAAGGAAAACACCACACATATAACTTTTAAAACAAGACAGTAATAGGACTCAGACTCATGTAAAATCAAACTTGGTCATACCACAATATTCTATAAATATTTGTGAACAATAAGTAAAGAAATGAAAATGCCAAACATGTAATTCAAACTGTCTCTCTAGGTTCATAAACACTTCGTAAACAGATTTTCTTATAGGAGGGTAAAGGAGTGATTACTAAGGTATGGTTGAAGAAGTAGATATGTGCATCAGGAAGGACAGATGGGACAGGATCTTGCCTCAAGGCTAAGAGAGCAGCTCAGAGAAAGGGGAGCATAAGGACAGCTCCCTAGGAGAAGATCATCACAGTACTTCATGCAACTGACCAGATTTCTTCTCCTTCCAGAACTGCTGGCATGTACTCAGATCCTGAATAAGAGCCCTGGAAATTAAAAAAGGTGCAGAACTTGGAGAAGTTTAGCATCGAGTCTGACAAAACAAGACTACAAGAGCTTTTCTTCATCATTATAAAAATACCTTTGGAACACACTTTAAAAAGTACTTCCATTCCTTATGAAACTCCTTCTATAGGAACCCTTGTGGTTAAAATATTCTCAACACTTACTATTCTTAATAAAGTTCCAGCCCAAGGAGCATATCCAAGACTCTCAGGTATGGCTACATCAGTTAGTCAAACACAGTTCAGGAACAGTGCACATTTTTCTGCAGTGTTTCCTGGTTATTGCTCTCCCTGTTACCAGGGACCACTACCAGTTTGGTTGTAACTGTCACATTGTTTGAAGTTTTGAGTGCCTGGTTCTAAAATATCCTATGCATTCTTATGCAAAGGTCAAAAACATGCAGCAGAAATCTCCTTTCTTGGGTATCATATCATCTACTGTGAATTCTGAAAATCAAAGCAACTCTCATTCCCTGTATCAACTGAATCTTTCCTTGTGCATTCAAATGAAAAATCTCATCCTATTGGTATTTGCATGCCTCAGAAAGCAAGAAAAATCTCAGAGTAAATTATTGTCTGGAAGTGACAAAACAACAGAGCAATATATCTGATGTAGCATCTAGTGTCTGCTTTGCAGTGGACAAAGGAGATCAACTGGAAGAGAAAAGGGAATCATATTTTGAAAAGCTACAGACTGGAGGTTTTCCTTTTACTTCCAAGACAGGCCCCAACCTGTTATATTTCCACTGAAGTTTTCCACACAGAAAACCCACGAATGAGAAAACTCCCTGCCATGAGAATGTACCAACCTCTCTTCCTCCTGCACTGGTCTCCTCACACAAGAAGTGACCAGCAGTTGTCTGCGGACAGCGTTTCTCTTTCAGAAAACCCATGCCCCTCTCAGCCCTGCTCTGCCCTCTGCCTTCTGCATCCTGGCTACCCCACCCTGGCAGCCTGACCTAGGCTGTGACAGGGAAAGGGGGTGGTGGACATCTGCCTGAGAGAGGCTCTTCAGGACTAGTGGCCTTTGAGCCTATGACTCCATGCCCTGCCCTACAGGGAGGAGAATAACCACCCGATCTCGCCCAGGAAGTTTGTGGGAATACCCTACCTAGGTGCTTGCCTCGCAGAAGAAAGTTTTCCCAATAAAAAGGAAATTCAGATAGGGCATTTTTACCATTCTTTTATAAAGCTACTGAAGATTATTATGTTATGCTTTCAAGATCCCAACACAATGGTAGCAGACTGCACTTTGAATTAAATAAAGCATTCACCCCTTAATCAAAACAGGAATATACTCCTTGAATTTCACTAGAAAGCCTAACAGTGTGAACAAAAGAACACCAAGGCAGAGTTTGAATTTTTCTTCCAACAAGGCGAAACAGTTGCATGTAGTTGCACAAGAGACGATTAAATACAGTCCTCCTATGTCAGATAAGTAACTGCCTGGTCGAAAAAATAGTTTTAGAATTAGTACTTATTTTCAGTAACATCCCACGAATCTATTATTTTATTATTTAAGTAGAGGAAATACTCAGGCACTAAAATGTAATTCTCTTGTTATTTTATTATTTTCCCATGTGAAATTGGGGGACATTAACAGGAATACGAACATTTATGTAGAATAGGGTGATTCATCTTTACATGCTTTTACTCCCTAAAACTGTATAAGTCCTTTCCAAAAATTGTTTCCTAAGCATAAAATGCCTTGAGCAGCTTTAATTTCAGGAAAGAGCAATAAATCACTTTAATACAAGAAGCAATATTTGATTACTCTGCATTACCTGGTAGGCCCCCTTACAATTATAATCCTTTACACTCATCAATGAATATATCACTCCTAACACTAACCCCTCAATCACCATCTCCCTCATCTATGCTCCTACTGTTTGGCAACAAGCCTCCTACTATTATTTAATATTAAATTATATAGCACATATGTGATGGTGATAGCCATGTGATAAATTGCATTTATCATGCATCTTTTAATACTGTTGCATTAATCATGTCTCTACTTCACTCTGCCCTCTAATCTATCTCTGTCCAAGACTACTCAGTCTCATCCAAACCTATAAGGAGATTTGAACATGCATCATTAAAAATGGTACCCTTTTCCAAACATAGAGTTTTATCACAGGAATCACACTTTTCCAAAACTCAGCATAAATAACTTTAGGCCTGTGAAGGGTTTAAGAGTATGTTATATTATGAGCCATGAGACTCCTTGAAGTTGAAAAGAGAGGCTTACATTTTCTGTTGTTACAAGGCTCTCCATTTTTAGCCCAAGGTTATTATGCATGATCCTAGACCTTAAAATTGAAACATTTGATGTTTGTAAAATAGGTGCTTCTAAAGGTCTCTAGTATGTCTCATCTGCTGTTTTCACACACACCCCCCCCAGCCCCCCAAAGATAGACATCTAATACCAAATTAAAACATACTGACCTTACAAGGCACAGGATCATAAAAGAAGGAAGTGAAAAGCATTTTAGAACTCTCCAGAACATTTTGAATTAGGATATCTATGAATTATTTGTCCCATATGTTGTCTGTCCAATGTCACAGGGCAACAGTACATTTTATTAGCAGCAAATATATTTTATTAGCAGTAATACATTTTATTAGCATCCATTGGAGATAAGCTACCACATCTCTGTTGATCTGCCTATGTTGACTTTGTTCCATACATGAAATGCTCTCTTTTTTTGCCTTAAATCCAATTCTTAAACATTTATTTGGAATTTAAACTCATTTTTTAAAAAGTGCTATAATCTTTTTAAAAAAATTACTCAAGTGGAAAGTGTTTCATGAATCTATATCAGCATCACTAAACTGCTATAGGTTAAATTGTGTGCGAAAACAAGAGAAAAGAACCAGGCGAGAACCAGAAAAAATATTGAAAACTTTGTTCCAAAATAATGTTTTTAAAAAATGTTTTAGTTTGCACAATTAAAAAATTTTGTGTTAGTAAAGTCCATTCATATGTATTTTTAAATCACAAAATGTTTAATACAAAAAATTATATGATTATGTTACAAATATCATTGCTGAATACCAAATTATTCTCCACATTTCTGGGTTACTCAGACACTTAGAATGTGATTAGTCACAGCAGCTGGGAGTGCTTATGCCATTAGAATTAAACATATGAGCAAGTGTTTTGTTAGATTGGGATTTATACACTTTGTGGATCTATAAAGTTAAACTACTAGTTTAGGCATTCATATAGCCATAGCTGAAAGGCTGTTCTTGAAATCCTGTCTGTAACAGACTCAAGTCTTAACAGAACACTGTGCTCTTGTTTGCAGTTGTTCCTTTTGCCCCAATCTCATTGCCGGTGGAGCAGACATCATAATAGCCACTCTGACCACTCCTCACTCCTCACTTGTTCCCACTTGCTTTGCTCCTCCTCCTCCTTCCTAATCTAGCCTTCTGCCTGATTTCGTCTCCTCTTTTGCTCCCTTTCTCTCAGGCTTTTTCCCTGTGGTCCCCAGTGAAGTGTTAATCATTGCATGGTGGAATTGAAAAGTAGACACTGATCAGCTACTAAAACACTTTTCCCTCATCCTCTTACTCTCCTCCTCTCACTATTATAAATTAAAGACATTATTAATCCTTTTGGGTGTAGATTCATGGGGAAGAGAGAGGATTAAAGCGGCTGTAGCCATGTCACAAGTACTCCCTCACAGCCATACCCAGAGGAGAAATTGCACCTGCCTTACATCCTCCTTTTTTTACTCCGCCCACTTTCCCTTGATATCACGGGATCCTAGTTCTTGGAAGAACTTCATCTTCCCAAGTATTGGGGTTTTATTCATTTCAGTCAAGTTAAGTTTCCTAATTTTTGCCATAAATATCAACAAGGAAACCAAGTGATATCTTCTTTGCATAAAATGGGGCAGGATCTTAGAAAGCTTACTGCTATTTCTCTACTGTGGCTTCACGGGCCCCACTTCACAATGTTGCAATTTTTCCTTTCACCAAGGAAAAAAAATACATCTCAGGAAGACACTTGATCTTCTTTATCTCCTGACTGCTGAAGTACTTTTCCATTGCAAACTTCTCATGCATGTTCATTTCCAACTTCTTATGCATGTCCTGTTCCACTCCCTTTACATCAATTGTGGGTGGTAACACAGCTTATTTAAATCACATTTTTATCACGTCTCAAAACTGGAAGTCTGACTATGCAGATAGCGTTCCCATTAGGATAACAGTTATTGCCCAATTCTGTATCTAGAAACTCACTTGATCCAAAAAACGGGTGCTGATAGTCTTACATCTGACCTGTTAAGTCAGGCTGCATGTTGCCATCAGGTCCAGTTAACATACCAGCCTGTCTCAGCAAAATCAAAACATCAGGCAAACACTGGAAAAGGAATTCGGTGACAGAATTAAGGCATAGGAGATATAGCTGACCATGGGAAAAGTGTTCACTTGAATCCCAGTTCTTCCAAGCTCTGAAATCCATGCTAAATGCATCTGCAACTACACATAGAGACATTCAAATAATACTGCTGGTTGTTAACTATCCACAAGCTCAGAGTACTGATTTTCTGTTCATCAAGGACTCCAAGTGAAAGGAGATAGGAAAGAAAGGGAAGGGGCAGGGAAAGCAGAAGGGGAAGGAAGGGAAGAAACCAGAAAATATTAATAATTCAGTCCCCCTCTTTGCTGAAGCACAACAGAATTAGCTGTTGTCCTGCTACATTATGGCCACTCACAGCCTTAGTCATGTGAAATCACTTCAAAAATATATAACAGATTTAACTAACTAAAAAAGGAACTTCAAAGCTTTGCCAACAGCAGGAGACCTTTCCTTTAATTGGGAACATATATCTGAGCAAACCTAAAGCTATTCAGTAAAAGCAGATTTCAAAACTACCTAAATATAAAACCGATTGAATTTTAATGATTAATATTCACATTTCCCACTGTTTTGAGGCTAAAAAACCCTTTATACTCTTTTTATTAAAGCTTTATACTCTTTTTATTATTGCTATATCTAGATGCCCAAGCTCCCACAAAACCAGATCCTTTCCATTTCCACAGTAAAAATATCTCTGTCCAAATCTTGCAGAATAAGCCAGGAGACAACAACTAGATAAAGGCAAAGAAATGGGAGAGCATATGGAAACAGTCAGCATGACAAGTGGCAGTCTCAGCTTTGGCTCAACTTTCACCCTTAGCAAATCCTTTTCATCCACCAGCCTCTCTATGTAGCAATAAAAGGAGGCATTAACAGGTTAGCTTCTCTATCTGCTTGAGTTTATCATCTAGGGATGAGAAAGAAACAATGCCAGTAAGAATCTCATGTCATTGTTTTTATTTAACAAACAAACAAACAAAAACAAACAAACCAAAACAAAACAATGGAAAATTACCAGGAAATAAACCAAACAGATATAAAAACAAATGGTGTTTTCTTCCTGTGGAATAAAAGTTTGATCCTTGCAATTACAAGAAGTGTGAACTTTATTGAAAGAACATTCCAGTTAAACATATTTTAAACAGTCTTTAATGCAAAGTGTGAACTAGCACACAAATGAAAGCAGTCTCATTGTACTTAAATATCTCTTGCTTCATCCTTTAAGTCAACTGGATTCTAAGTTACCATAGGGAATTTGGATTTAGGAACTACCAATGTTTTAGAGCTATAGGCTTACCTAGCTACACTAGAACAAATCAAATGTATGTGGATGAAAATGCACATGGATGAAAATGCACGTGGATAAATCCTCATGAGGATCTAAGAACAATACAGGATTTTTCACACAATACAACCTCAGCCCCCGTTGATATGAATCATTCTTTTTCTACGTGAAATATATCACAGAAAAATAAATCTTTAGAAAAATACTTGTTCTATGTAACAATCACAATAAAACCCGTTTAATGAGATTTCATAGCATGAATAAAAGTTGCCCCATTCTGGCCAAGTCAAAACAAAACATGCCAGCCAATCATGAAAAGCTATTAAAGAAGATGAAGATTGAGATCCCACTACATCTATGAAAGCTGACATGCCTTTCTCTTCCTTTCTAGGGAGAAGAAAAATTAGAGGTACCTAACTCTGCATAAAATTGATTTGAAAATGATATCTTTATTAAAAAAAACTAAAACGAAAATGTCGGAGAAGTTGCAAAATACAAAATAGAGAAATGCCTCTTGTGATTATATTATTGTTAGCAGCTCTGTTAATCATAGTTTTACTAATATATTAACAATGTAACTTTCAGCTTCTGAAGTGAAAGTGTTCTAAATTCTCCTTCAGGCATCTATTGAGGAAAAATAATTAAATGTAAATAAATTAGTAATGTAAAAGGATTTTATTTTGCCCTTATGTAAGGACTTTGTGAAAATTTCTGTCGTTCTCCTAATTAAGAGGGTGGATCTCCGATAAGAGTAGCCTTGATTGAATTTTACCTAACTTTAGCACAAGTAGCACCATTTACTACAGTTGAAACTGAAGTGGGTGGCATTATACATGGTTTTAAAATTAAAAATATCACTAACTTTTTCAATCAGGCTGGCTGGCTATATTATGTTTTACCAGCAGCCTTATTTTGGGTCATTACTCACTGCTTTCTTAAAGTAATGATGGAGAAAAATGCACATTCCCTAGCTCAGCTACGTGCAATTCCTTTTGTTCTCTCAAGTTCTAGGAAAGATGTGAGACCCTTTGATATAAGAAATCAAGACACTACTTCGATAGCGAGTTTAATATTTGGATCTCCAAAGCAAGAAAAGTGTGAGGAGGTAGCGGTCAACTGTCTGCTGTCATGATTTCCCAAACCTTGCCTTTCACCTGTCATTTCTACTTGCACATGTGCCCTTACCAGGACAGCAGGTGAGTCAGTAAAATTCAAAAGGACGGAACCAAGGACAGACTATTGCTTTGCTCCTGCTCGCTCCATGCAGCCACACAGGACTGGTGTATCATGCCAAGGGAAACGATGGCAACTGCCTCTCAAAGGACATCTCCAAGTACCATCACAGTCCTGTCACAGCCCTATCACAGGCCTCTGTGACATAGTTTAGTTTTATACTTCAGTTTTAAATGCTACTTTGACGTTTGGAGGACAGTGGATTGATCTCTGTTTCAAGTGCAGAGGTGCTACTGGTTATGTTTCTGAGATGTCTATGTGAGAGCAGTTTGTTGCACAACATAGATAAAAGACATTTTCAGGCTGGTTCCAGGGAAGGAACATATTCATTGTGTTCCACTCTGCACTGTGAGCAGTGCCTCCTGCCTTAACCTTGCTTCATCTTTACCACACATAAAAATACAACAGATCAGCTGTGCAGCTGTAACCAGGCATCCTAAGTGACAGCCCAGCGGGAAGAACAGCCTCTATTTGTCACCTAAAGTTAATGGAGTAAATTCAGAGACCCCCTCCTTCCTGCCTTTCTCCTACAAAGAGGACTCAAGGCCCTTATTAATATGCAGCCCTATTAACTCTAGTGGCTCTAAGGAGGTGGTGACTGAACACGAAAATTAATGACCTCCTATCCAGGACTTGCCCCTTATTGCAGAGTTAAAATAAAAACTGCAGTCTGAAAGGAAGCTGAATTATTAAATATTTAATTGTAAGCTGGTGCAGTAGACACATGCCAGAAATGGCAGCTTCGAGGAATTTTCATTCCTCTTGTTTAATTCGTCTTTGTTCAGTAGTGTCTCAGTTAGGTTGTTGCTTCTTTCACTCTTATCACTCTAACCTCAAGCTCCGAGAATATTTTTTTTGCCCATGTTCTAGAGGACTATGTTTTTTTGGAAATGTCACATCAACAAGAAAATAAGAGACCCTAGCTGAATAATATCTATTTAAAAAACACTCCAAAACAAAAAACCTCCAAACAAAAAGAACAAACCCAAATACCCATCTCACCTTCAAAACTGCTTCTAAACTCTGCTGCAGGCCATAAACTTGCAACAACTGTGTCCAATTCACTTGTTAGGAAAGAAAAAATAAAAAAATAAGTAGGATGCTTGGTTTTTTCCAGAACCTTCCCATTGTCCTGCAGCAGTCTAAACAAAGAGGTAAAAAAATGAAGAGAAACAACAAACAACCAACAAACAACCATTTTAACAATTTTAGCTGATATTATGAGTGGTGTCTAGGATGGCAAGTACATGTTGCTGTGACTCCTTCATGCTACTCTTAAAACAGCATATACTTAGCATCTCTAATTTGATGCTTGATGTTTAGGTCTCAGGCAAAATGCAGAGGCCAAATAAGATGCCCATCTGTAGCAGCCATAAATTCTGAATTTTCTTTATAAGTTCACACCAAACATAAACATATCTAATTTTCTTTTAGTCTGTCCCTATCTGAAGAGTGTTCCGAAACCAAAGACTGAAAGAAATATGCTGATAATATTTAATCCTTCTTTAAATTGCAATATCAAATCCTCATCTGCACTCAACATTGTGATTGTCTGACTGTCTGAAACATCCCATACAGTGGGATGTCAGAAACAACTTCACAGAAATACAGTAGAGAGTTACAGCTCCTTACTCATTTCTCTCCAGGCATCATGATGAAAAACAAAGTCAGAATTTCCTCCATTTAAAGTTAAATCTCTATTCTTTTCACACACCTAGTTTCATTCATTTGATACACCTAGTTACATTCATTTACCATCTCTTGCTTTTCAGTCTCACATCCTGCAGTTGTCTAGGAGTAGTGCGTATAGCCTATTCATTCACTCCTTTTGGTAGACAAAACACAGTATCTTTCTACTTCCATAACAGTACACTTCAAATAGCTCCTTTGGGTTTAATAAATACTGAAGCAGAACATCCTCAGTTTCATAAGATTGCCTCTGCACTATAATTGATTAACTTGGAATAATTAGCATCTATGAAAAGTACAATAGGCATGTTTTCTATAAACTTCTCAGAGAATAAATCACTGTTACTTACAGTGTATTCACAATAACCTTTCCATACAACTAAACAAACTCTAGCAATTAATTGACTTGCAACAGAAAACTAATATACAACTGCACTAAAAGCAATAGCATAAACTCTTCCATCCTTATTTCAACTCCACTTCATGCCAGGATGCAACTGTGTGGGATATTTCTAAATAATTTCCACTTCCACATTGCAGCTATGCTTGGAAAATGCTTTACATCTGCTGTTAACTTGCTTTTCACTGTCACTTACAACAACACATCGTTATCGGGATGAATAATCACGAATTATCCTTAGGTTAGGCCATTTTTGCTTTCCTTGAAATCTCCATTTATTTTGCTTTATTTTAAAGTAATGAAATGAAGGGAGAAGTTAAGCACATATAACAAATTCAGAGATACTCACTCAAAGGTGCTAAGTTTTAAAAATACCAAGTACAAAACACTTAATAAAATGATTGGTTTGAGTCAAATAGGTATTTTGGGGATGACCTTCTCTGGTCACTCTCTGTTAACTGTTTACTTGATCTCCTGAACAGTAATAAAGCAATTTAAATAGATGATATAGGTAGCTTGACTGATTCTGATTTCCTTTTGTGTGCTTTAAAGAACGGCAACGTGAGTTGCTAAATTCTCGAATTTTTCTTCAACACTTTTATTAGTGTTGGGAAATATAAAAGTTCAACTAACACATGAAGACAGAAATCCCACTTTTTAATATCCTATTATCATAACAAACAATTTTCTCTCTCACTTGCTTCAGCCAACAAGATGTGCTGGTTAGCTGAATTCTCTTCACCAGTTTTACAGTGGTCTAAGACCTTGAACTGTGGTATAAAGAAAATCCTCTTTGGCAAGTTTTAATGTTGCATGTAAAAGGAAAGATCTGAGAGAGAGAGGAAGGGAAAGAGCTTCTTTCGTTTCCAATCCATGTTTCATTATATAGTCTAAACATGTTAATCAAACAAATCCAAACTGCCTTTTGTTTGACAAGAGAAGGGCTTGTGAACACCATGGAGTCTCCAGAACAGGAATGCCTTTTCTGGGGCTGGTAGGGGCTGCAAAGATCTGAAAGATCAGATGTTTCTGGCTTAGGCTCCTGATTCTTAACTGGATAATTTACAGAGAACATAAAATTATTCAAATACCCTGAAAACCAAAAGAGAATCAAAATTAGGTCTGCTTTTCAAATTCATTTCTTCTTCTCAGGGTTTGAAATTCCCTTAGCCTTTCTCCTGTTAAGGAAAATTTTATTCAGGTTCAGAAGGAGAGCTCTCAGTGAAGATCTATTCACTGTTCTTTTACTATGATGCAGTTAAGCAACCATCTGCCCATCCTCTATTACTCATTTAATTTATACAGTACAGCACATTTACTTATATCTTTTTTGTCTGAACAGTTTTCATTTTAATGTCATTATAACCTTATTTTTGCCAGTCATGAGTTCAATCTCAGCTGGAAAACATGCACTTTCGTCTCCTGTTGCCTACTATTTTCCTCATTTCACTCTTCTATCAATGCTACTTTACTAATAGACAAAATAGGATATATGATTAGAGTTAAATAGCAACATTTTAACATTTGTTTCACTATTACATAAATGTTAGGTACATCCTAGAATTCAGCTAGCAATATACATCACATGCAGAGCCACACATTTGCTAAATATCTACAGGAGAAAGCATTACTTGCTTTTTAAAGTACTTCTTTTTTACCTGTGTGATTTACGCTCTATATAATTACTGGGTTTTGGTTTGTATTTTTTAAATCTGGTGGTTTTTTCTTTCCTTTTAAAACAAGTATCTCCATGTCACTCTACTTAGCAGCTGTATTCAGTCATAAAAGGGCCACTTGGTATCAGAAAACTCATACATATTTGCCTAATAATGCCTTTTAAGTAATCTGCCCCTTTGTTAATGGCTTTTTTTTTAACCAGCCGTACACTAGGAATCAAAATTAGCATCTAAATGAGGATGTTTTAAACGCATGCCTAGGGGTTGCAGTTTTCACCTTATTTTTTTTAATAGTTTGCCATGTTAAATTATGTAAAATAGAAATGGTTTTTAGTTTTTAATGAGCTAATGTAGACCTATCAACCCTCTCTCCCTCCTTCCCCCACTTCTTTGCTTAGAGTCCACAAACTGTTCTGCAGGTATGAAAAATGGCCATGAAAAAGAAAACTCAGTGTAAGCAAGCAGAACAGATTTCTTCCTCCCCAGCAGCAACTGCACCACTGCATGAAGGAACATTTGTTTGAAGTCCTTACTGAAGCAGCTCCATTCCCTATTAATCGCTTACAATACATAAAAAGAAGCAACTATTTTTATATTTAATTTCAAGAGAAGAGATTTTATTACAGCTCCTTTTAAATTGACTTCTCATTTAATTATGGGAAAAGATTAAAGAGAACTAACAATGTGTGCTGTGGCATGGCCAAATTATTATTGGAAAGGGGAAGGAGAGATGCTCACCATCTGCAAGTGTAATGTTTCTAAGGAGTAAACAGCAAAGTGGAAGGAATTACAGGATAATCTGGAGTTGGCAGGTGAGATATAGCCCATGGGAAGAGTCAAGATGGTTAGTGTCTGGCACAGAAGGGATGCATGTCCCTTACCTGGGTTGTCCTACAGCTATCATCACCCACTTCTGAGTTTCAGTTGATTCCACAGGGCAAAGAGGTTCAAATGCAAAACCAGAGCAATAGCCTGAAAAGTATCCAGACCTGTTGACTGCACAACCCAGAAACATGAGAGCTGGAATCCAATACAAAAAAACCCCTCTAAAATTAACAGAAACTACTAATATGTGGGGTTCTTAAACTTTTGTGTATAACTGCTGCAGTAGTTAAAACTACTTTTGTGTTCACTTTCCCTCCTCCAATTTACTGAAAAACCTTCAGTGGTGTAAAATGCACAATCAAAACAAATTCCTCAAAACTGAGTCAGCAACAAGACACCTCTGTTGTTGTTGTTGTTGTTGTTGTTTTAATCCTCATTAAGATGATTTCACTCCTGATGATTTTTCTCTCCTGATGCAGCCCAGGACACCACTAGCCGTTTTTTGCTGCACTTTTATGTGTCTGATTGACCTTCAACCTGGTATCCACCAGGATATCAAGGATACCTCTAGGGGTTTTTTGAAAAACTCTTTTCCAGCTGGGTGGCCCTAGCATGTGCTGGTTCCTGGGATTATTCCTCCTCAGGTGCAGGATTTTGAAGTTTTCCCTTGAATTGCGTGATATTTATGTCATTCCACTTCTCCAGCCTGTTGAGGTCCCTCTGGATGGCAGCATGACCCCCCGATATATCATGCATTTCTCCAACTTTCATGCCATCAGTGAGCTGCCTGAGGGTCCACTCACCTGCTCCCAAAACCCAGGTTATTAATGAAGGTATTGAACAGGATCTGACCCAATCTTGACATCTAGGGTACACCACTGGTTACTGGCCTACAATTAAACTTCATCCCACTGATTAAGTCCTCCAGACCCAGACATTCAGCAGGTTTTCAGTCCACCTCACTGTTCATCCAGTTTATAATTCATCGATTTATCTTTTTATCATAGAATCATAGAACAGTTCAGGTTGGGTGGAACCTGAATGATCATCTAGTTCCAACCCTTCAGCTGTGGACATGGACACTTTTCACTAGACCAGGTTGCTCAAAGCGCCATCCAGTCAGGCCTTGAACACTACTGGGGAGGGGGCATCCACAACTAATCTGGGCACCCTGTTCCAGTGTTTAATCACCCTAATTTCTTCCTGATATCCAGCATAAACCCACACTCCTGCAGCCTAAGGTCATACTCGAATATTCTATATCTACATTGTTGTGCAAAAAGTCCCTCTCCAGCTCTCTTTAAGTCCCCTTCAAGGTCCTGAAAAGCTGTAACAACATCCACCTGGAGCTTTTTCCCCTGCAGGCTAAATGATCTCAATTCTCTCAGCTTTTCCTCACAGCAGAGGCGCTCCATTTAATCATGACAATCTTACAGAAGACAACGTCAAAAGCCTTACTGAAGCCAGACAACATCCACTGTTCTCGCCTCAACTACCAATCCTTTCCATTATAAAAGGTTATCAGGTTGGTCAAACATGACTTTCCCTTGGCTAATCGATGCTGACTATTCCTGCCTAATGACTTCCCTGTCCTTCATGTGCCTGGAGATAGTTTCCAGGATTTGTTCTTTTACTTCCCCCAGGATGGAGAAGAGCCTGATGGACCTGTAATTCCCTGCGTCTTCCCTCTTGCTCTTCTTGAAGATTGGAGTGGCATTTGCCTTCCTCCAGTCCTCAGGCACTTTTGGAAGATAGCCAAAAGTGGCCTAGCGATGACATTAGCCAGTTCCCTCAGTATTCATGAGTACATCCCACTAGGGCCCATGGATTTATATTTGTTTGGTTTGCTGAAGTATTTGCTGACCTGATTCTCTTCTGCTAAAGGTACTGTGATTGTTATGACACATAAATAACACCAAAACTTTACTACAGAAAAAAATAGATGATATAGTGCATCTGCTCCTTTTATTCCCTAGGAATTCCATGAGCTTTACTCACAAACACTGATTTCCAAACTACTATTCTCAACCTTCCATAAGACTTCTGGTTACATGATTCACTGCAGCAAGCAGCTGATTTCCTTTTTCCTACTTCTTTCTGTAGTTCTGGATGATCACATGGACCTCAGTGTTATTTTCTTCAACTACTTTGCTTCTGTGTTCTGTGTTTGGCACCTCTGATCTGATCCTAAATATTTTCAGAATAAGGGAAAGTGTTCTGACTCTGGCACCAGCAAAGAGCCTGCCATCATTGAAAAGGACAAGAGTTGGAACACATCAGAGAGCTCCAGTCTAGTTTTCAACCAAAAAAAAAGCAAACCTCAAGGCTCACTTAATGGCCTCACAATAGAAAGCAGAGATCTCAAGGCAGCATCTCGTGATGAAGGAGCATAAATATTTCTGTTTATAAAACAGACAGATACTAGGAGAATAGAAAGAGAATAAGGGATCAAGATATCTCTAAGTCCTTGGCTCACTAGTGCAAAAGAGCCACTAGCTTATATTCACCTCATTTGCAGGCTTTCTCTCTTGCATAAACTAGGGTCAAAAGACCTAATTTATAAATAAAACATTCAAGAAAATATAACCAAAACAACTCTCTTGAGTTATAATTGACTATCTTATTTCAGGAGACACCACATGGATACATCTTTTCCCTGTCCTTAAGTTTTCTGCACTTATAAAAATGTACTTGTTCTACAAAGGATCTAACTGTATAAGACATAAATATTTGTGATATCCCTTTATGTACTGTCAACACAGGTAGAAGAGTCTGTGTCCTCTTTCACTTAGAAAAGCAAGTGGAGGAGCAATCTCTGCTGTAGAGACTAAGGCTTGTCCAGCTCCAAGAGAACAGAAAAGGCAGTACAGAGTTCTGTGGGTTTTTTTTCATACAAGGTTCAGTTTTGTTGAGTTATTTGGGGAAAGACAGGGAAGAAAAGCTTTAACTGTTTAATTTTACTTTTACAATCAGTGTAAAGAATACTTAACTTTTAAGGTAGGGCATTCTTTTTAACACAGCACAAAAAACAAGTGAGTCACTATACCAGAAGCAAGCAGCAAAATATAGCTAGGTCACTAGTAAAACCATTCATTTGTATAAATGAATATTTTCATATGTGGAGAGATTTTAATATGCAGGATAGGTCTTCGGTTGTTATCTCCGGAATCTCTTAAGAAAAAAGTACAAAGATGACAGGACCTCGTTGCCATTTAAAATTTAATTTTTCTAGGATTTGCGAAGAGTCAATGAACTTGCAGATGTTATTCAGTGTAACTGAATTATAGAGGATTTGGATGTTGGATGTAATATGCCTCTGAAACAAAACTTATCAACAGACAGCAAACAATAGTAACACTAACTGTGCTAGAGGTAGCTAAATCACGGCAGCTAAGAGCAAAGGTTGTAAAAGTCACTCTGCTAGCTGAGATAGATTCATCAGTGTCCTGTAATAAACACATGGGAAAACATGAAGAGCATAACATGTAGTAATATGTTCCCAGCCCTTAAGCAATCTGTAAATTAGGCATTTCAGAGACAAGAAAAGCTTTGTGTTCCTCTCTTAGTATCTGAACAATTTCCAGGTAGACAAAAATGATTAAAAAATATTTGTCTTCATATTATTGAGATAGGAACCACTGATGCTCTTTACTGTCACATGAAATATAGGACAGGACAAGGACAAGCCTATCTGGGCTTTGCCTAGCAAGAGAAACATCCAGGTATATCCTTTGAGGACTTTGCTACTTCACAGGAGCTCTTGCCTATATAGCCATTGTACCCCAACATGCAAAGGATATCACTGCAATAGTGTCACAATGCAAGGAGCCACCATGAAAGAGCAGTATTTCGCTTCCCAGTAGTTTGGTCCAATCTTCCCAGAGAGAAAAAGTCTTAACAATTTCTTCATCAGACATATAACTTGGGAATAAAGTATGCATTTCAGAAAGGCATCCATTAAATTGCAGCATTTCAGACTCAGGGAATGTGCCAGACACCATAGTAAATTCTTCCATTAGTTGACTGTTTTCAATATCTAGTAATTGACACTTTTTTGCAGTGTTCACTAATTCTACATGTTTCCATTTATTTATATTGACCTTTCCTTTTTTATCATCTTATGGGTAGATTATATCAAGTAGGGTATCAGAGGGCTAACCAAGAGAAACTGAAGTTTAGCTCAGGAATAATCCCATTTAATTAGACACATAATCACCTTAAATATATGCCTTTCATTATTAGAGTATCAAACATGGCAGAATATTCCCTCAGAATTTACGACTTCTGTTGGTAATCCTTTAAACTGATAAAAATTTTAAATGACTGCTAATAGCTAAAGCACATATTTTTTAACATTTCATTTAGATTCTTACCATATGTCTATTTTTAATTTCCTTTGGGTTTTTCTCTTAATTTTTTTCCCTTATTATCTGTCACATTTTAGAAATTGCACTTGCTTATTCCTTATGCTAAGCTTTGACTTCATCTTACATATTTCTAATAACTATTTTTGGTTAGTTTTTAATCATTCCATTTTCTTTTCTCAAACCTCTGTTCTCTACATTTTGCTAGATGTAAATCCACTTTTCTTCTCTGTTCATTCTCTCAATTATATTTCTTTTGATTATTTTCTTTTCCATTTTTTTTCATTTTGTATCTGATATATCGTTCTATATGCATATGAAAATGTAAGTGTAGATTCATGGAAACTATTTCACTTATATCCATCCTCTTACAGCAACCTCATGATATCTGCATTAAATGAAAAGTGTAAAGAAGCATACCATAATAACCTCTATATTTTGAAAGTTATTCTCTTCACTAGTAATTCCTCTTTATGGATGTGTAAAACACTTACTAGATGTGTAAAACACTTACTAGATGTGCTGTGTGTAACAAAGCATTTGTTATTTGCTCAGCAGAGCTAATTACACTTTTCATGGACTGCTTTCTGACTGCTGATGTTCCTCTATAATTTCAGGGGTGAGAGGGGAACTTTTCTAAGGTTGCTCTTTTTTTGGTTAAATATAAATATTTAATAGCATTCATATCCTTACTATTGGATAATGTAAACAAAGCACAAGTACTGCAAGACCTAGTAAAAAACATGGTCTACAGAAAAGTTTGTTTTGATCTAGCTGAGGATCTACAGAGTAAAAGAGACTGCAGTTCTGAAAAGACACTTTAATCTGTCTTTTACATATTTTAAATCTACTTTTATATAGTCTTTTAAACTTATGATTTGTTGTGGCCAAGTCATGCCTTCTTAAGTGAGCTGCTGACCCTAGAGCTGACATATTCCTACCTAGTATTTAAAAAAATTAAGCATCTTCTATTCAGACCAAAATGTACACAGAAAGAAAGAGTGCATCTAGGAAAACCCAGACAGATGGTAGTGCTGGCTATAACTAGCCACGTTGTGAGCCCTCAGTCCACTCCAACTGAGAACTAAAACATGTCAGTTTAAGCCACTTCCATCAAGGTTTAGATATCAGGGAAGCAGATGGACTTTCAGGATACCAGCAGACTTGTTTATTGTCAGACCCAACTTTAGCAGTCCATTAAGCATATGCTTAGCTTCAGGCACAAGCACACGGGAGGTCCCATGGACCGCATAGGTCTATGTGTCCAGCTTAAAGTTAGGCATGTACTGAAATATTTCGTCCAAAAAGGATAGAAATATTGTTCTGTTTAAAGCTGCATTTTGTGCAAGCTTCTTAGTGAAGCTTAAGTCTCTGAGTTAGTCCCTGTTTTACTGAAGTATTTAGAAATATTTATGCAGTCACATGCATGTCAATCATTTCATTCATGTGCTTACTGCTAAACATGTATGGAAATGGTTTTTTCAATTTGTGTTAAAACATAATCCAACCCAAGCTGTATCATCAGTAAGCACTGTGGTCTCAATTTACCTTCTAAGTGCTGCTAAGGGCTAGCAGAAATACTTTGGAATTCATGGCTACATATAAACAAAAACAAGCCAAAAGTCTTCCAACCACATGGAAATCTGGCTGATGTCAGGATCACTTTGTTCAGTCTTTCCGTGTCTGTCTAATCAAAGCAATGTTTGATGTAGCACTTTTCATTAGCACAACTAAAACTCTGAAAACACCTGACTCAGGACACACCTGTGAGGTATATATCACATCCAACTTATGTATATGCCATCTGAGGCCAGAAATTAATATCTGATAGTCCATAAAGGTGAACATGAAGTCAGCATTTCACAGTTCTTCTGATTTAACCCATCAAACTGACTAGTCTTTTTGATTTCCAATATGCCACTGTGGAAGCATGGATTGAAATATGCAGAACAAATATTTTTGGTCCAAAGGTTAGTGGACTATCAGCACTAATAATCCATCTGAACTCTACATGTCTTATTCAATTCCTAACCCCGTTAATAATGTCATATACTGCATTGACACTACTTAGAACTGAGTACAATGGTATGGTTAGGGTTAGTCCAGGAAGTTAAACTGGGGGCTATTTCATGAAAATTAAGAGAAATAAAAAGGTAGGCACAATATCAGTAAGATATACATACTCTGGACTTCATTTATAGATGTTTATATTATCTCAACATCGTATCTTAAATTCTGCAATTCGCCTATTGTCCAATATAAAGCTTTCTCAGTCAACCATGTAATGTATGATTCTTTAATAAGAGGGAGGTGGCATCCTTATTTTACAGGTAAAATTTGGAGGATAATGAGAAAAACTTAATAAACTACAGGTTACATCATGATCCTTCTTCTTAACAAAGCACAGGCCATTAGTCTGTCAGTCTTCTGTTTCAGCCACTAGATTTCTGCCTTTTGAAGACTTTCCTTTGACATTCATTAGAGGCAGAACACACGACCTTCTTTATTCTTTTGCTTTTTTTTTTTTTTTTTTGCACTAACACCTCATTTCCAGCCTTTCCTGCTCACCCCCACCGTGTCTTATTGTTTGGGGAATAATTTATATTGATTAATACAAGTTTTCTGCATGCAATATACAGTGCGAGGAAATCAACCTTACATTGAAGCTTCACAATATAGTGTTAATAACCTTACTAGCTGGAAGTTAGCCAACCAGCTAATCATTACTGCATGAGTATAGGCACCTCACAGCATGTCATATCACTAAGGTAATAAACAATAGATTTTTTAATCTAGTATGAAAGCATTATCAGTTCTCCTTGCTTTGCAACTACTTCAAGATCTTCTCTAAGCTTTTACACAGATCTATTACATTGCAGACAAATTTAGTCAGTCGGAGTTTACAAAATAAGAAAGTCTGAAAAAACTATGTAGTTATTAACACTATTTTGCACTGGAATATATATCATTCCATTCATTCTTTTCGCTGGTCTTCTTCTGGGATTCTTCCAAGTGGAAAACAAAGAGTTACAAAATTTATGTCTTGGGGTGTTTTTTCTTCCCACTTGATTCCAAAATCTCTCTCCTACTTATGCAGTAGCTGTTATTTAATAATTTTTTTGTAAATTGAAGTTTTCAGTTTGTCATCAAGCATACTAGATGACATTTACTTGTACTTAACTATAAAAATATCTGTTAGCAATAAACCAATTTCTTTTATTTCCATACTAAATGACATTATAAAACTACCTTATTATTCATTGTTGTTTTCAGTCATGCTAGGCTAAGAAAAACCCATTTGTACCTAGAAATAAAAAGCAGGGTGATCTGAAAGATATATATAATTTAAAACATATAATGATTTTATTCTTTTTAATAGTGAATTTGAATGAAAGGATCTTTTAAGGAATTTGCAAACCAGTCATTTCGCTACCTCTGTGGGAAAGAAGGAATAATTAACACTTTTTTTTGCAGAAAGCAATGTACGCTATACCTCTGCTTTTTATTACTATGGCAAATGGGAAAAAAAACCCAGAGAAATCACTAAAATCTATTTGTCTGATAAAACCACCTTTACTGCTCTGCTCAGTCTATTTCAATTTATTCCTAAAAGTGTTTCTCATTATGTTCAGTTGGAGTCAGTCAAAGTTTAGCTTTGGATAAGATAGTACACATTTCTATGGCTACTCATGAAATTCAGGATAGAGTACATTTTTATCCTGGTAGGAGATCTTTTGCCTGAGGTGCTTGGACTTCAAAGTGAGGGAGACAGACTGGGGGCTGAGAGACCTGACCTCCATAGAAGCAGAAGAAGAAACTCTTCGGGCATCAAGGCTTTTTGCACTGGTGCCACCACCTCAGCCACCTCACCGCCTTGCCAGGCCATCTGGGCTCCATCCTGCACAGTATGGCAGCTTCTGGTCCATGTCATTTCAAGCAATCTTGACATGTTTTCCTTATCTTTGACCTCCCATATAATGTGGAAGCTATGGCAGTGGGATTCTTTTTTTGCTTTTTCTGACTTCACATTCTATTTCTACATAATAAATATACATTTTTTCATTTGAATTCCCAAGAAATTAATTGCTTCTGAAACTGAAAAATTTTAGTGTTCTTTTATGGTAAATGTCCTACCTACTCTTATCTTCCAGACTCTTTTCAGCTTTCTGATTCCTCTCTTCTCATTTAATGGGCTGTTTTCTTCAGCTATTAAACACACAGATTTCCTGATTCTTATGTCAGTGTGCTATTTCCTGTTTGTGTTCCTAACTTCAGACACACCTTTTACCTTGTTAGTTCTTTACAATTCCAAACTTAGGTCCTGCTACAAAGAGTGTGCATGTGCTATTTTTCACTCTTGCACAAAGGCATTACAGTAAATAAGAATAGATAAATATCAGCCCATCTTTTGCATTAGCAACTCTAGAACTATCATATGAAAAAATTTCAGAGACAATTCAGGCTTATCTCACTTCTGAAAAATTATGTAGCATCTGATGAGAGATTCGTGAGGAAATCAGATCTCTTGGCTTCTGTGGGTTTTGAGCAGAGCCTGAACTAAGTTACATGGAAGGTAAACAATTTATAAAAGAACATTTAAATATTAGGATGAAGATCTCAATCAGAAATCTGATATGGTGCAAGGATCCGATCAACCCTTTGAATTCCCCAGTTTTCAAATATTGACTTCAGAACTGAAGCCCTTCCAGCTTTCCTAGGAAATTTCTCTCGACTACTAAAGCAAGACTGCACCATCTCTATCATACTGCCTTAACTTGGTAAGCCATACATCCATGGTAAGGTTTTGAGGAACTATGTTTTTGCACTCTTATTTTGTATTTAATGTCTTTGTTAGGGCTACCTTTGTTAACCAGGAATTATCTCCACGACCAGAGAGTAGTCTTTCCAGTGGAACAATTTAGGAGGCAAAAGGCAATATGCGTGGAGTAAGAATAGGACAATATAGTCCTCTTATCAAGAGCTTCTATCTGACAGATGCTTTCTGAAGTCAATAAAGTGAACAAATTTAGTCCAGACTTTTGAAACAATACATAACTGCATAGCAAGCTGTAAGATCAATATCCCAGAGGCAGATGATCTTTTGATTACCTCATGAAATACAGCTTTGTATTTTCTGTCTTTCATCCTTACATGTGGAAGGTGAGATGTTTATTTTGCCAGGAATACCTATCTTTTTTGATCATAGATTAACTGCTACCAAAATAACAGATCCTTGATGCAGATAGAGTCATTTGATATTGGAGATGCTAACTCTGTATTAAGCTAATAAATGGAGTGTTTAGATCTGTAATTCCTTCCTTTTTCATACAGAACTGTAAAAAGTACAGTGTTTGATTCTCTTTGCTTATCTAACAAAAACACCATCAACAGTGAACAGAAGAGTCAGATTATTTGCTTTGTTCTGATCAGGTTTCATCTTGAACCCGGGAAACTCTGTGATGGAAAGCAGAACTGGAACTCTCATTCTGGTCTGAGAAGTTTTGGATTCGAACAATAGGTCTCTTCTAGTGGCATCACTGTTTGTGGGGGTTTTTAATAACAACTAAGAAATTTACTCCATCTATGAAAAACATGTTCTTGAATCTCCTAGAGGCAAAGGGATAGACAAAAAGGCAGGGTCATGGGGGCAGCTACCTTGCAATCCTACTCTTCTATCAGAAGCAATGGTGCTGCAGAGTCAAAATGAGGCTACACTTTCTAACAGTCTTGGTAAAAGAAAGAAGCCAGGTTGACTTTCAAATGCTTGAGGGAGTCTGCAAGACTTGCAGGTAGAAAAGTAATCTTTTAACTTGAGCATGAGGACAAGACTGAATCAACAAAACCTGAACCATCACGCCCCTTTCTGGGCTGTTCTTAGAATCTGTTTTCAAAGTAGAGCAACCATTCTTCAGAGCAATTTAAAATAAAATGGCAGTGTTCTACAGACTGTCCCGTCAGCATGAATCTTACCAAGATCCTCTCAATAGGTTGTTTTAAAAGGAATTATAAAATACTATGAGTCACAAAAAGGCCTACTTCAAACAGATTCCAATCACGATGAGGTGCCAATTTATTACTGTAATTTAATTCCTTCAAGTAATTAGTTCTGCAAAGACAGGAGGGACAGAGTGTCAATCCTGTGGGCAGGCAGAGGTCTTTCTGGCAAAATACCAGCCATTCAGCTTTTTGGCAAGGATTCCTACATTTCTTTAGAAGATATGCAGGACATACAAAATTAATATCTTGAAATTTAAAAATAAAAAATTAAAGAATGCAAAACAATCACAAATGGAATCGTTTTACATCTACAATCTACCACTCCTTTATTTTGCCCTCAGCATCTTTCAAACCGATATTAAGAATTTCCTGCATAGCCAGTAAGCTTCACTGCATTTGTTAACCTGCATGAGTCTGTACCCGCCTACCTGAAAGCACACTAAAGCACATCTCCCACTTACCAACGGCTATTACAAGTTATTGGAATTGCATTTTGTTCCTTAATTTAAAATAAATTTTAAAACCCAAAGCCACAAAACAAACAAAAAATCCCCAAACAAATAATCCATAATCCGCTACTTTTATGGGCAGGCTCAGACAAATCTTACAGGAGCCACACACATTACTGAGATGTTCTCTCCAATACAGAATTTGGTTTGCTATAACATTGCATTTGTAGAGTGCCTGCTGCCTAGGAAAGCCTGGAGTGATCCTCAGTAAAATTTCAGTGAAGTCACCAAATTTACTCCAGAATTTGAGAGAATACAGAGAGCCTAGAAAAGCTTTGCTATTCCTGACCTTGACACTAAAGTCAGTGTTTTCAGGTAGAGTGCTTTTCAACTCAAAAAACTGATTACATGAATGATTTTACAGAAAGCCTTTTATAAAAACTTGAAAATAGTTAGGCTCTGCATTTTCTAGATTCTGTTAATAAACACTTCCAATGTTTTCTTTTAAGATTATTTCCAAAATGATAGCAGCAGTATCAAATGAGAAAGCTTTTAGGCTAATCTAGCCTGTGATAGAGACCAGAAAAATGTGGAAAATGAAACTGAGAAATCAGACTGTAGAGCGAAATTTGCTTTCTCTTGTCTCAGAATAGTAAAACTTTCTTAAGAACAGGAGTGATATGGAATACTTGAGGTGTGAATCATGGGGGAGTCTCACACTCTGGCCAGCCAGGATTTGTTGATGTTGTCATTGTTCTAAGTGCTGCTACTGTTAGTAGCAGAGAACAGTTTCTTTTCTTAGATATGTTGATTATTTCACCCAGTCTTTGCACCTGTATACTATTAATTTCTCTGTATTTTTTCCTACATCTACAGTGTTTGTGTCTTTATTGCAAGTTTTATAGAGTGGATAGTACAATGAATTTGAGATTCAAAAAAATGTTGATAAACAACATTTTAATTCCGTGGTCATCTGCTTTTCCACCCATCAAGCCAGGTGAAGTGCAAAGATAGAACTAAGTGGTTTATTTTCCATCTCCATACATATATGGCAAAAGGTATTTTTTATTTTCTGCAATTAGCACAGCTGACTATAGTAAAATGTGTAAAAGCATGTCCCTATATAAACATCAAATGGCAAATGTGTCAGTTTGTATGCCTAATGTTGGACTACTATAAAAAAAGATCCATACTTTCTACAGAGACAAAAACACATTCTACCCCCATGAAATGAACTGCAAGACACGCACAAATAAAAGTAAGTAAATGAAGAAAAAACAAACAATTTATTCAGGTATCTCATTACAGAGGTAGATGCCTACTTTTGAACTTTCATATGTGATTATCTGGACATTAAAGCATGATGGGCTGGATTTTTAGGAGCTTTTGATGAAAAACTTGGAGACATCTATGCAGACTGCTTCTGTCAGATCAGCTTTGCCTGCAAATCCAGTGACTCCTTTGAGAAACTGGAACAGATTGGAAGGAGATAACTCTGTTCTTTAAAAGTCGATGCTGCTTCTTTTCTGGTATTTCTCCTGTAAACAAAGTTTTTGGTTTACCTTTCCTCTCTCCCCCCTTCCCAGTGAACAAAGAAGCACAGATTTCATTTTACTTCTCTACATGTCTTTGTTTCCTTTGAGCTTTCCTTTACTATATCCATCATCTATTGGCCCTACAGACTATCTCACAAGTCCTGCCCCTGATGTGTTTGAAGAGAATTCATTTTTAGTTCTTATGCCTTTAACAACCTGCTCTTCAGAACACTTTTTGTCTTGCCTTATTGTGCTTAACACCTACTTGCCAAAGCTTTTCTCTCTTTTCTTCTTTTTTTTTTTTTCCCTGTTTTTCTCACTGGAACAGAACTTCAATTTGGAAGTCAAAATTCCTACATTTAATAATGTTCTTTACATCATTGTTAGTTTCCTGCTGCCGAAAGCACAACAGTTTGGGAGGAAAGGAATTTTCTTTGCAGAGATTTTTGTGATAACTAGTGTGTATTTGCTGAATCCATGGTAGTATCTTGAAACTCTTGCTTTTCTATTCACAAGCATTTTAACAATGTTTTACCATTTGAATCCCCCTTGAATTTCTTTTTAATCAGTTTAACCATTTCTACATAATCCCTCCTTTTGAAAATAATCTGCATTACAGTTCATATCTCTACCCCATAACTTCTTTGGTCCCCTTCACATTTGAGAGTAAATCCAGAAGAGGAACTTGACAGTGTATTGGATTTGCTTGGCAAGGTTTTGGTAGTGAAGGGCTATATGGGCTGCTTCTGTGAGATGCTGCTATAAGCTTCCCCTCTATCCAACAGAGCCAATGCCAGTCAGCTTCAAAATGGACTTGCTGCTGGCCAAGGCTGAACTCGGCAGTGATGGTGGTAGAAGGGGGCTGGGCTGGGGGAGAGAAATGGTAACTGCAGCCAGAGAGTAAAAAGACAATACGTGAGAGAAACAATTTTGATGACCCTCAGGTCAGTGAAGAATGAGAGGGGGGAGATGCTACAGGCAATGGGATAGAGATTCCCCACAGTTCATGATGAAGACCATGGTGAGGCACCTTTTGAAGGTCTACAGTGGAGCGGATATCTACCTGCAGCCCACAGAGGACTGCAAAATGGAGCAGATGGGTACTTGAAGCAACCTGTGACCCCATGGCAAGCCATGCTGACAGGACCTGTGGAATAACAGAGAGAAGGCCACACTGGAGCAGGTTGTAACCTCATGGAGGACGCACACCAGAGCAGGTTGTTCCTGAAGGACTGCATCCCATAGAAAGAAACCCACATTGGAGCAGTTTGTGAAGAACTGCAGCTCATGAGAAGGACCCAAGATGGAGAAGTTTGTAGAGGACTGCCTACTGTAGGAAGGAACTACACTGGGCAGAGGAAGAGTGTGAGAAGTCCTGTCTCTGAGAAGGAAGGAGTGGCAGATGCAACTTGTGAAGACCTGACCTCAGCCTCCATTCCCTGTCACCTTGGTGTAGTGGTTTAATCCAGGGGCCCACTACAGCTACCTTTTCACTCTCCCTTGCTCAGCTATAGAGGAGAGAGAATATAACAAGAGGTTTTGTTATTTATGATAAGGACTACAACAAATTTTTTTTAATTACTATCACAGGCAAAACAAGATTCTATGTGGGAATAATAGTCAGGTTTATTACTAACAAGATCAAAGCTAAGAGTGAGAGACAGGAAAAGACAGTTTTTACCCCCTCACCCCCTCTTTTTTACATATAACTTATTTTTTTACAGCAGTCAAGGGAAAAGGCGAGGTGGAGGGGGGAGGTGTTGCTGTGGTCAGCTGCTGTTCTCAGCCGCTGCTTGGGGAGAAGAGTCCTTCCAGCCGCATTCCATGGGGTCCCACCCCTCACAGGATACAGTTCCTCTCACAAACTGCTCCGGTGAGAGCCCATCCCATGGGCAGCAGCCCTTCACCCACAGCTGCCACATGGCTCACATTCCACAGGGTGCAGTCCNGCTGGATCTCAGCTCCGGCGCCAGGAGCATCTCCTGCCCCTCCTTCTGCACTGACCTTGGTGTCTGTGTTGTTGTTCACAGGCTCTCACTCTGCTCCTCTACGAGAGCCATCTTTGTCTCTTACTAACTTTTTTTTTTTTTTCCCCTTCTTAAATATGTTATCACAGAGGCGTTCTGCCAACTACTGATTGGCCCGGCCTTGGCCAGCAGCGGGCCCAGCGTGGACATGGGGGGGGAACTTTTAGCAGCTTCTCGAAGAAGCCTCTCCCTCAGCCCCCGCCACTGCTACCAAAACCTGGCCACAGAGAAACCAATACACTTGGCCACTGGAGGAGATGAGGTAGAGAAAATGGGGAATGAAGTTAAGCCTGGGAAGAAAGGAGGGCTGGGTGGAAGGTGTTCAAAGATTTAGTTTTTATTTTTTCATAATCCTACTCTACTTTCACTGGTAATAAATTAGTTTTTCCCAAGTCATATCTGTTTTATCTGTGATTATAAGTGGTAATTGATCTCTTCCTGTAACTATTTTGACCCACAAGCTTTTTGTTGTATTTTCTCTCCCCTGTCCAGCTGAGATGGGGAGTGATAGAGTGGCCTTGGTGGTCATCACAGATAATATAGTCTTAATGCTATATTTTTCCTCTGTAGGCCTGGCATAGATATCCTGCATTGGATGACTCTAAGCCACCATTTATGCACAGGACTAATGTTCCACCAGTACAATTGGGTTTTAATACATTTCTGTACCCTTGTATTGTACAGTCCTTCTGCTTATATTCCTTCAATCAAGATTTTTATATGCACGTTATGTCAAATCCTCAAGGTAAATTTACTCAAAATAGAACAAGGCACTGTGACTCAGTATATACAAGTAGTATTTTTCCCCGAGGTCTTACATGGATGTCAGGTTTCTACTTGATTTTATTTTATACAGAATGTTGTTTTGTTTGACACTCCTTTTGGCTCAGAAGATGACGTTAGAGAAGTTCTCCTTTGTCTTTGGAACAAAGATACTGGAGGAAAAGGTAAGAAATTATTTGTTTTCAAGCCTTGGACTTGAGTAGCTACTGGGACAGACATCAGCCTTTTAAAGAAATGGAAGAACATTTCTGTTAAAAGCTAGGGGTACTGAGAATGTCAAAGAACAGAATAAAAAATTTTGTGACTTAGTGTTGCCTATAAGGCATTTTTCATCATCAAGAATAATAATAACAATAATAATGGATTAAATATACAAGTAACTATCTAGAACTTTGGGTTCTAAATTAAAGTCAGACATACAAAAAACAAAACAGTTCCTAAATGTTTGTCACAGGCAACATCAGAGCAAATTCACAATGAATGATGTTTCTATTGAAGTGTGCATGTTTTGATCAGGGATCTCAGCATAACTTGACTCCAATTGCCACTGTAGGCTTCTAAACAGCAAAGAAGATGATTTACAGACTGATAATGCATGCAAAGGAATTTTTTTCTGGAAATGAAAGAGCAGCTCTATATATAGTCTGAGTAAACAAACAAAAACAGGATATTAGAGACTACAAAAAGGAAATAGGACACTGCATCTATATTTAAGTGGCTCGAGTCATACAACGCTAGTGGAATTCTGTTTGCAGTGGGACTCAGATGAAGTCCAAATTTAATTAACTGCATCCAAATAAATCCAGACTAGATGCAGGTTCTTTGAGAAAGAAAAACCACAAAAGAGTGAGAAAGAACCCAAGTTTTGGCAAAACAGAGGCAACAGATCCTGAAGAACAGGATCAGAAAGAAGGTGAGAGCAATGCTGCTAAGGAAGATTCCAGAGGCCTGAAAAGGTATGTGATATAAGTGGGCCCCTGTTTCCATTTTAACTGTGGAATGCAAGAGAAAAAAAATTAAAAATTGGAAAAGGTTGAAAAAGCCAGACCTAGTTTACCAAGCAATACTTCACTTACAGCATTTCAGACATCTCTCCTTTTTGGAACAGCAACAACACCTAATCTGTTTGCCTCACCTTTTGAAGTTAATAATCAAAATATGTCACATTCGCAGGGAAGGACTTTTGTCACCTACCTGATTTTCTAAGAAGACTTTTTTATTAACAATGTGATTTAAGGTTTTCTGTATTTTCTAATGGACTACTATGTATGCATTCAGCCATTTCAGAGCTACACCATCTACTTTGCTTTCTATCTCAGGCTTCTAATTGCTCATGATCTTCAGTGACGTGATGTGAAGTATCTTACTGTTTTCCAAGAACTGAAAATAAAGAGGAAAAAATACCCAGAGATCCTTGGAAGTTGAGGAAAGGAGGGAAATTTAAATGAGGGCAAAACGGGAAGCAGAGAAATATATGCAGTCTAGCACAAGACAATGAGTCTTCAGATTAACAGTTCTCTATGCCCAAATACCAAATACTCCTGACTTTTGGTAAATAAATCGATGCTGATATTCTGCCCTGGCAGACCTGAAGCACAGAGTAAGTAATTAACCTTCAGCTTGTCAGAACTGATACTTAGTCATCATAATCAGAGTCACTAAAGGTATAAGCCCTGAAGGAAAACATCATTCTGCTCCTGTCACTCTCATTTGTGGATGAAGTTGCACAATGAAAGTTTTTCTAAACTCATTTCAGATGAAGAATGATGCCTTTACAGTTGGTTTAATGGAATAATGAGCAAGTTGAAAGGTCTTGGTGTAATATTTGAGTATCAGATTTAATTTCAGTTGGATCATTCTTCCTCCTTGTAATTGGCTGAGAGCTTTCCAAGTTTTCCTGACTGCCATTTGAAATGAAAAGCCCTGTCAGGTTGTAATGAGTCTAGAAAAGGACATTTGGGTCCTGATACTGTGTACTTGATCTATGACTTTTGAAGCAGCACACTGTTTCTCCAAGTTCCATATTTAAAATAGTTTATTCCAAGAATAGAAGCTGCCTGCTCACCAGCAGATTCCACTTGATCCAGTGGCATTGTTTAGGTTCACAGGCTTTTGTCTGTTAGATTGTTGGGACAACTATCCCTAGTTTCTTAAATCTCTATCACTGCTATGTATTTTCTTGGGTCCTATTTAATCTTGTAGAAAAACACCCCAGGAAGGATAGAATTCACGGCAGTGGTTTACATGACTAATTGCTTCTCGTAGGCAAAACCAGTGCTAGAAAAAATAAGTACTGCAGACACTTCCTTCCTTAAGGTAGAAGCCAAAAAGGCTCTGTATCACTCTCCAGCTCTTCGACCTGTTATTAATTAGTTCCATGAAATGTTGCCAGAAAGTGTTTGCTTATGTTGGGAAACACTGAAAACATTATACATTTGGGTTTCCGTAAAACACGTATCAGCAGAGATTTAATTCTTAGTCTCAGGTCAAATACATCAATCTCACTGGAGTTTTGTGGCACTGAAAGAAGTAGGGGTCCAGCAGTAAATGCAATACATTGGGTTTTTTTTAAAAAGGTTTTAGATAATAAGCAACAGTTTCTTTTTTATTACTCCTTCAGAGAATAACAAGCCGCATACAGCCTAATGCTGAATATGACTGGAGGGGGGGCATGGGAGGACGGACACTTTTTTATCTTGTGCCCTATAATAGACTTTTCCTTTTGCTCAATTCTCTCTGTGAATAACAAAAGTGGCAGCCATTTTCTCCCAGCTCAACATCAAAACCCCTTTCATCTGCTGTCTAAATGCAAACAAAGCAAACCTTCCACCAGGCCTTTCTTTCCAGATAAATTAAAACTCTCATGTCCTGGGGCCTAAATCAAGCCTACAGGCCTTCCCTAGATAAATCCTTTCTCAACCTGAAATCTTCTTGCTACACGTGCTTCTTGTAAGATAATTTTGCAGTAGCTAATCAATAATGCAACAGTAAATTGCATTTAAATAAACATTAGCGGCCCTCTTAATGAATAAAACCTCATTTGCAATTTGTCAAAGTCACAAATGCTGGACTCTTTTGATATTCATTAGAATATTGGAAATTGGAGCTTTGACAGGTTTTATGTATATTGCAATTATGTTTTTTGTGAATAAAAGAAGTCCTTTATTTTCACAAGAATTCTTGAATAAAAACAGTGATATATGCTATGAATGTGATAGATGTCAATTGCCACCCTATTAAAAATGCAGAAAAAGAAAAAAGCCCACGTTAGTCACAAATTTTAAAAGGTTGAAATGTACTACACATATATTTTGTAAAACTTATTATGAAATTCCCTCTTTTATATGAAGAATTTTAATTAATTTGCTGTGATCCAAACCTCTCAAAAAATAGGATTCTTAGTAATTAATTTTTGTGTCGCAATACAGTATTATAGTTGTATGTGTCGCTAATTTTGTAGTGAAATTGCAAAATAAAACCATGTTTACACATCATATATTGTAAATTCACTTAATAAGGTTTTTTGATTTTATCCCCATTTTTCAGTGGAAGTGCTTCACATAAATGTCCCCATGTGAAACATCTGTACTGTGCATATTACTGCATGAATTCACCGCTTTATAAACAAAGTCTTAAACCTGGGATAGAGGAAAAATTCTAATTTTGAGAATCATTAGATTGTGGAATAGTATCCCAAGGGAAGAAGAAGAAGCCATAACCACAAGCTATTTAAAAACAAATTGGAAAACCTGAGTAGATCAGAGTAAAGAGCGGAACATCACTGGAAGAGAGACACAAGACAAATCGTGTGCAAGTTGTTTTCCATCTCTTCACTCTGCAATTGCGCATAAGGATGAGGCAAAGCTGAACACAGAGCGCTGAGCCAGTTTGCTACAGGAGTTTCTACGGAAAACTCCATCTTTTCCTTAAAAGTTGTGCACGCACACATGTGTACACACTCAGATTTGTGTCTTTTGCAATGACGTGAGAAATCCTTCTACCTGAGGTTCCTTTGTGGGAAGAAATGATACACAAAGGTAACATAATCTTCTTGCTCTGAAGGAGTTTGAAATCACGCAGCTTTGAGCCGCATTTATGAACAACAAACCCAAAACATCACCCTTTCCCTTACATAAACCCAGAAGAAATGAGATCTCTTTGGAAATAGCTCTTCAGTAGTTTGATTTGAAGGATTAGGACCTCTGTAGGGAGTCTGTAGAGTTGTATATATTTTCAAATTAAACAGCTAAATATTACAAAGAAATATATTGTAGAAAATAGCTGGCTGAGTCTGGCACTATGAGCAATATCCATTTTTTTATGAATGCATGCATCAATAAGCCCCAAATCTGCCTACCTTTGAAAATTGTGAAATGTTTGAAGACAACAAAGACAAATCCAGCTTCTACCAAGAAAATTTGTAGCATTTTGTGATCTCCAGAATGTATTTATCCCAAGGAACATTTAGAAGGGAAGAAGGGGACAAATTATAGCTGTGGCTCATAAAGTTCTTTGATTGGCTCACAAGAGCCTGGTAAAGACATGGGCTAAACAAAATGTCTCCTGGATATCAGTGCAGCCCATGTCTCACCTCATATCCCACCACCCTCATGCATCCATTTACAGTAGCCTCTTACTCCCTTGCTTGTGTTCCCAGGGAAATGTTGCATAAGACTGATTTATGGTTTCCACCTCTAATCTCCAAGTCAAAGCTCCTTTTTTGCCACCAGCAAGTAAGCTTTACACAGGGAAAACAGTCTTCTAGCCAGCAAAATAAACAGCCCCTTTCTCCCTCTCACCCTCCTCATCCGTGCTTAGAGTTCCTACACCTTGGCCTCCATAAGTGAGAAGCTGGAGGAGCTCTGCCCACCTTTCCTCTCCATAAACACCAGGACAACTGAGGAGTTGCTTTGCAAAGGTAACACTTCAGAGTCACGGATCAGCCCTTCTAGTGAGAGAGGAGACTTGAGAGCACAAGAAAGAAGGTGGACAAAGACCTGCAGATGTTCTGCCCTTCCACTATACGCCCGATCAGGTGTTTCCAAACTAAGCTACTTTGGGAGACACTGGCATCAACAGCTCCTGTGTCCTGTGCGTGCTCAGGAGGACTAATTTTTTTCTACAGGCAGTATGGATGTATGGCTTTGAAGCAGACCATGTGCCATTCATGGTACCCAAACATCATAGTTTATTTATCTCTGCTCTCAAACTCATTACCTCAGCAGGGGAGGCATGGGACAGAGAACCAGGAGTGACCAAAAGACAGCACAAAACAACACTGCAGGAGTCAGGGCTCTATTCCTATGGATGAAAACAGCCTGGGACTCTGAAGGCTGCTCTAGTCCCTGCTGTCCTCCAGCTGGCACCAAGACAGCTGACAGTTGATAGAGCAGGACTGCAAACTTTTGCATACCCCGGTGAAAAGAAGAGGTCTACCAACTAAGCACAATCTCATGTCCCCCAACTCTTTTGCTGATGCACAATACAGAACAGATGTCCTGAACATGAAGCTCTGGCATCCTTCAGGTGCTTCTTTATTACTACTCTGACCTGATGAGTGAGAGTCCTACAACATTGCCTTGGCACTGCAAACCGCTTGTTAAGTGTTTTGTTAGGAAATGACAGAATTTAAATGATTTTTTTTTTCCACATTATATACTATCACGTTAGGTAGATGGAATGTCAGTTATTTTTACATGGATCTTCTACCATATGTGAAAGAATTTAAGCTGGCAGTGGTGGGGCTGGGGTGGGGAATGAAAAATACCATAGGAAGCTACTATTATTTATCTCCCTTTAAACAACTGCACATAAAAACCTGCAGACAAAAGTATTCAAGACAGCCTCCTCCACACATTTTTGCCTCTGACTTTGAAGGACAGTAGAAATAGGGAAGATAACTGTTCATATTTAAGTTGTAGAAAATTATTCTATCTGCTCTCTGTGAAGGGAGAGATTAAGTTTCTGCACTTACTGATGCAGAAGCCACTTTGGGTTCTCTTACTATGTATAACAGGATTGTTTATTTAGGATACAGGACTCTGGGTACAAGACTTCAGTAGGTCTGAGCTGCATTACTCTCTGTGATTTAGTCAAATCATTGTGGATATTTCTGACATTTTATGAATTATAAATTTGATGCATTTTAACACAGTGACAGAAACCAGAAAAATAATATTCCTATTTTCCTTTTCTAGACACATCCTGAGACTATTACTTGCCTCCTACTGAGAGAAAAAGAAAAAAAAAATTAAATTGTGACAGGTGTCTTGATAAGAGCATTAGACAAACAGTACTACAGCTGACCCAAAACTCCATGCAGATATTCTCAATGCAGCTGTTAACATTTTATTTGTGTTTATATACACCCACACTTGTAAATACTGGTTCTTGAATCAGAATTAAATAGAACTATTTTCTTATTAGTTACACTAAGCTCAAATTATAATCATTAAAAGTAGTACTATCTTTAAAAATACAGTTCTATACCTATGAGCAGATATAGATTTTGCATCTCCATTACAATACTTTAATCTATGACCTTTGTCCTTTTATTACGATGCTATTGAAATTAGGTTGTTGGAACAAAGATGTGGCTACTAATTTATTCATTACTTTTTTTTAAGCAAACGTAGTAGAAAGGTCTGAAAATGATTTTAAATCAGATACTTTTTTATACGTGATAATGCTTTCCCCATGAATACAGGGCTTTGTTGAGCCTCTCAAAGGCTATTACTTTGTCCTCAAGTTAATATACAGACGCAGAAAAAATCAGAATCTGGACCTCATAAACATGATTAGCCAGTAACCAGACATATGCCTTAACATAGGCAAAACATGGTTCTAAAAACAGTTTTAAAGCAAATATAGTGAAAATAATATATATCTATATATAAGCAATGTTATTTTGTCAGTATTAACACTTCAATTCCTACAAGGCCAACATCAGTTTTTTGGTGCAAGGAGAAACACAAATGAATGACATTTTCACTTTCTATTTCATATCATCACTCTAAGCTAAATTAGGTAGTTCAAAATCTGGTTTCACACAGAGGTAAATCTAGAATAATTCCAGAGGAGCCAATGACAACACCCACATCACTGGGATAAATCATGCCTCTGCTATTTACATTTGTGATGTATGGGGATGGAGAAAAAACAGAGCACATCCCTGTCTCTTTGCATGCACAGAACAGCCATAGTCCCTCCCCTAAAGGTTGCATTTCCTAACATGTAGTATTTCTCCACCTTTAGTATTTTGCATATCGAATACTAATGGAACAGACACGCTAGTCTTAATTACCTGTTTTCTTGTTAAAAACCTGAATGGATAAATTTCCAGCGTACCAAGATTATGCCTCGTGTATGTAACTCACACAACTAACAACATGCCTTCGTTAGAGGCACTTGAGAGAATTTTACTTTGTCCATTTTAGCTTTATTTAACAACAGTCGTACACCATTCACATTAGCTCAGATTACGCATTTAATTTCCTTAAGTGCTACTCTTAAAACATCGCCATGCTTAATGTTGACGTCTAAATGGTACCATTTACGCTTTGCTGTGAACACCTCATTAAAGCAAATGGAGCAGGTAAGGAGGTAGAGCATCTGCCTTTGTTGAGGCAAATGGGGAATTGCATGCCTTTGTTTGACTGGGAACAGTTGAGCACGATTTTCAGACTGTGTAAACTGATGTCGCTCCATAGATTTCATCAGATCTTCTCTGATTTATATTAGATACAGATAAGGCAGGGTTTCCTGTGAGCCTTGGATAACATAGTATTCCCTACGTTAGTAAGGACACTTAGGAGATGCCTCCAGAGTACTAACTGTTTATAAATTGCGTGCGGGTGTATTTTTACAAGGAGGCTTATTTATATGTCACCTTTCCGGTGGGAAAAAAAAATCATCCTCTTTTCCTTTCCTTACTTGACTAGCAAATTTGTGGTTATTTACTAGAGTGAGAACACAGGTTTCTTTCTAATTAAAAAAAAAATGTAAAAGAGATTTTCTCTGACTTGCTAAAATTTCTTCCTTTGAGCATGTTCAAGCACAGAATATTTTGGAGCTCCAAAAGTGTAAAAAATGCAAGATAATTTCTCAAGTTATTCTACATTTTTACTTTACTATTGCTTTCTGTAAACATAGGTAGATATACTACAATTATGGATTTTTACATGTATTTTTAAATATTGTGGAAGAAGAACCCAACCAGAATTTGCTAACATAAATAGATCAAGAGATATCGCTAAACCAGCTTAAACTTGACTTCCTTTGCAGTAGCATCTGCAGTAGAATCAATGGACTGCAAAGGTTTCATCCCTTTCTACTGCAGCAAACTGTGGCGGTAACAGATTAGATAGGCTATTTTATCTTAAACATGATTTAGCCATAGAGCTGTTGCCAGTAGGTTGCATCACTTCCTAAATTCTGCATTAGTGTCCCACCACCCTGTAGATTGCTTTATGTCTCCTCAGCTCCCACACCAACATGTGACCTCCTTACCAACAAAGAATAGAGTGGTATACCATTAATGTTTGAAAAATCCTTTGAAAACTTGGGATAAAAGCTGCTGTATAAGTGCAAAGTATTATTATTATTTCCTTGATGTCAATGTGAGCTCTAATAGTCTTTTTTTTTTCCAATTTGTTACTTAAAAGAGAAAGAAAAATTAGCCATTGCTCTGTTTTCAAAGTCAGAAGAGGCCATTGCAGAATTTACAGCATTTTATTTCAGATATTTCTTAACCCCTTTTGCCCCAAAATACAGAACCAGGGTTAAATACAGAAAATGCCATTTCTACTTGTCAGGAATCTTGGAAATAAGGAGCTAATGCACACTGCAGCAGCTATTGCTTTTACTGACAGCATACGTTTGTTGTGAGACGAACAGTTTAAGCCAACTGACTACATAGGAACATTAGCAAAGGATGGGCTATATAAACTTCAAAAAGCTTACATTAATGCAATGTGAAATTGTACATTTTGTGAGGCTTTCAAGTTCATTTTTTCCAAGCAATTTGTGCACAAAAAGTCTTAGAAACTTTTCTGAAGCAAATAAATATACAAATGTTTCCTCATACTTCGACCTGTTCCTCTAGGCTATTACCTAAATGGATTATCCTCATTTTTTTTCTTCTCCAAAGGTCAAGAGCAGAGGAGGCTTAAACAAGTGAAAGTAAAACCTATTAACACTGTTTTGCAACTTTATTCATAGTACCGGTGGCAAAGCTATCTCCTTCCACTTGCTAGCACAGACAAATGCAGAGAGTCCCTGTCTCCTTGCTTGGCAGCAGGGGAACCCAGTGGTCAGTGAAGTCGAGTTTCCACAGCAACACCCAGTTATGTTTCCCGGGCAACCAGGATCCTCAAAATTGGGTGGCAATTGCCTAGTAGAGTATTTTGGGGCAGTAAAACCAATTTCCCCACTTTCCCAAAGTAGGAGCTGTGCTGGTGCCAAGCACAGGTGGGATGTAAGGGAAGAGGGGCCTGCAGCCTGGCTACAGGGTGCAGCTACTTCTCCTGATTCACAGCTACATGTGTCTTCTTCAACCTCTCCATTTTGCTCACCAGAATGCTCCAAAAAAGTAATATTGTACATTTTTGTTTACAGTTATTTTCTTCTTTTGCTAATTTAATAGTTACTACTCCTACATTTTTGTTCATTTTTAATACTACTTCATACATATTTTGTGCCAGCTTTGTTAAATGCTGCATTAACAGCAGAGGAGCAAACCTTTCTATCTGCATTCAGTTCTCAATTGAAACAAAATGCCACAACAGGCAAGGTAGGGTTGGCCCAAGTAACAAAACCCACAAGATTTGGATTATAATTAACTTGACCACAACAATATGTGATTTAAGAGTAAGGGCACAATAAGCTCACCGTTATTATTTAGACAGGCGTAGACCGAAAATTTTATATGTATTCTTTAATCCAGTGCCCTTTTGTTACTGGTGTTGATCCTGATTGTCTTATCAATACCTGGCTTGTTGTCATCTGAGGACATTAAGAAAGGGTAAAAAAGGTGGGCAAACAACATTTTCCAGGCAGAAATTCACTTTTCTTTCTATCTTGACCATTATTTTCAGATTTGGGAAAATAATTATCTGAATATTGTAATTTCTAGGCTTTCTTGAACTGACTTGTGAGGCTTTGAAGTTTTACTACTTCAAAGAGCATATTGACAGCTGCTTTTGTCATTCTTGCAGATGACAAGAATCCAAACAGGCCAAGAATGACCCATCTGAGGATGAAAGCCGGTGTTTCTAGCAGTTTTAAAAATGGGTTTTTTGTGTAATGGAGGAACAACTCCAGATAGGACATACACCCAAATATGTGAGATGAAACAGCATCTTCAGATGTTATTCAATGTCACCATCAAAATACTGCAGAACATTGTGTGATTCTTGACACGATAAAAAAAAAAAAATCCTCAAACAGGTAGTAGGTAAATAAGTTAACCTTAGCTTCTTCAGAGATGAAAAACCTGGGCCCCAGTACCTTCAAATGCAAGTGTAGTCAGAATCTCCTCTTACCTCAGAGGCTGTCAGAGAAGCTGGAGTCACACCAGGTCCACTTTTCTTTTCCAGTTAAAGCTAGAGAAAGAAAAAATATGAGGTCGTATCAGTGAAAATTTGGTTCTTCTTTCTATTCTACAGGCACAAAAGACCAAAAAATACAGATTCTGGTGTTATGCTCATGTGTGCTAGGTGGTTCATGCTGCCACTAATTAGTGACCTTCATGATGTGACTACTAACATGTAAACCTGGGAGAAAATTATCCTAGGTCACAAGTAATTTTCATCTTTTCCTTCCATAAATGTCATTAGGAAGGTCAAAATCAGGCTTCTTCTGTGATTGGAAGCTATGAGACTTGTCTCCTCTGCCCCCTTTTTAATGATACAGCATAACGGTTAAAGAAAACATCAGCTATTTGATCTATGCTTTGAAAGGCTACCCTATAGTGCCAACTTAGAATTGAGCAATTGCTGTTAATCTGTATTCATTCTCTTTCCCCAGCCACTGTTGCAGAAAGAATTGATCCTGTACAAAAGAAAAATGTCTAATGCTCACCTTACTGGATTCAAAATGTAAGAGGAAAAAAAATGCTCTTCTATCAGAACATTGTCCTTTTCTACCCAAAATTTAATTATCTTAAGCAAACTTTCATACAATGAAGAAAAAAATTCAGTTAAAATTTGTGAAATATGTATCTGGAAATTAACTATCAAGACAGGTCATGTATATATTAAATAAGTTCTCAGCTCATGTGATCTTTTAAATATTCACAGATTTATAAAAATATCATTGACTACTCAAAAAAAAAAAAAAAAAGATAATTACTGTAGCCACTGTTCAGACTCTGACTCTGTCTGTTGTACTTCAAGGGCCCCTGCCACTGAAGCTCTTGAGTAACTGTAAAAAGATCTTGCAGGCATAGTGTACTCCTTCATTCCTTCCTCCCTCCATGATGCATTGGTCCAAGTGTGAAGGAGGCTCCAGGATATCACACACGGGAAATCTAAAAGGTTAAACATTTGGGATTTAAGGGTCCACTACTGCAAGTGCAAGGATCTTCATGGAGCCTTTGGGGTCACCTCAGAAACAGGGACAGAGACAAGGCAGAGGCGTTTCATGGTTTCTTTGTCTTCAACATGGATGATGGATCAAGGTCTTAGTGCTCTGAGCTGGGCACAACTGCAGGAATGATCAACTCCCAGTTAACCCCGAAATTTTGCAAGATCTGCTTCTCCAGCTGGACCCCTACAAACCTGTGAGGTCTGATGGAATTCATCCCAGAATCCTCAAAGAGCTGGCTGATGTCATTGCAAAACCTCTCTCAATGATTTTCAAGTGGTCAGTTGACTGGAAGTTGGAGAACGTTGTCTTAGTTGTCAAGAAGGGCAAGAAAGAGGAGCTCAGAAATTACAGGCCTGTCAGTCTCATTTCAGTGCCTGGTAAAGTTATGGAGAAGGTGATTCTGGGAAGTATTGAAAAACACCTGAAAGACAACATTCATCTGTCACAAACAGCATCACCTCATGAGAGGAAAGTCCTGTTTATCAAATCTGATTTCCTTTTATGACAAGGTAACCCATCTAGTTGATCAAGAGAAGTTTGATCAACTGGATGTAATCTTTTTGGATTTCACTAAAGCTTTTGATAGTGTCTTTCACAGGGCCTTTCTGGACAAAATGTTCAGCACACAGCTAGATAAACACATCATTGTGATGGGTGAGCAATGAGCTCATGGGTGAAGCACAGAGGGTAACAGTGAATGGGGTGACATCAGACTGACAACTTGTCACTAGTGGGGTTCTGCAGGGCTCCATCTTAGGCTCTTCAACATTTTCATAAATGACTTGGACACAGGACTGGAAGGGATATTAAGCAAGTGTTCAGATGACACAAAACTGGGAGGAGCTGTTGGCTCCCTCAAAGGCAGGGAAGTCCGTGCAGAGACACCTAGGCAAATTGGGGGACTGCGCAATCATCAACCATATGAAATTCACAAGGGAAAGTGAAAGATTTCACACCTGGGACAGGGCAACCCTGAATGTACATACACACTGGGGAATGAGATGCTGGAAAGCAGTGCTGTGGAAAGAGACCTCAAGGTCCTGGTCAATGGCGAATTGAATATGAGTCAGCAGTGCCCTGGCAGCCAGGAGAGCCACGCTCTATACTGGGAGGCATCAGGCAAAGCATCACCAGGCTGTGGGGATTGTCCCACTCTGCTCCGCACTGGTGTAGCCTCACCTTGAATATTGTGGCAGTTTTGGGCATTGCAATATAAGAAAGAAATTAAGCTATCAGAGACCATCCAAAGGACGGCAACAAAGATGGTGAAGGGCCTTAAGGGAAGCCATATGAGGGGCAGCTGAAGTCACACGGTCTGTTCAGCCTGGAGAAGAGGAGACCAAAGAGAGACTTCATCACAGTCTACAACTTCCTCATGAGGGGAAGAGGAGGTGCAGATGCTGATCTCTTCTCTGTGGTGATCAGTGACAGAACCCAAGGGAACGGTATGAAGTTGTGTCATGGGAGGTTTAGGTTGGATATTAGAAAAAGGTTCTTCACCCAGAGGGTGGTTGGGCACTAGAACAGGCTCCCCAGGGAAGTGGTCACAGCACCAAGCCTGACAGAGTTCAAGGAGTATTTGGATGATACTCTAGGGCACATGGAGTGACTCTTGAGGATGGTCCTGTGCAGGGCTAAGGGATGGACTCAGTGATCCCTGTGGGTCCCTTCCAATTCAGCATATTCTGGGATTCTGGGATTTTGTGAAGTGGGTCTGTATATCTGTGGTCAAAAGGAATAAACAGCTAACACATCAAGAGGGTCAGAAGAACCAGAGAAATGAAAAATCACGATCTGTCTTAACATGACAGATATAACTTCATAACTTCAAAATAGACAGCACTGTAGAGTGGAGGAGTGCTGTTTTTCCTACATTGTTTTAGCACCAAACAGTCGGCTAGTCCTAATAAATTCCCAGAGTGGAACTACTATATAAACCAAATGCACAAGAATGCCTTAAGTCTTGAGGATGAAGCTGCAGGAGACAAATATTTTACAATGTCTAGGCAGTACAGGAAGATATTATACCATCATCCTTTTTGAACCTTTTGCACTAGCTTTAGATAGATCCTCTACACTGCTCAATGATGACATTATATTGTCCAGTAGTCTAAGATAGCTGAAAATCACCCATGAACTTGTACTGCCTCTGCCCAGGAGGCAGGGTTTACAGAGAGGAAAGTTCCACTTCTTTTGAAAAGAATTATTTATTGCTTTGTAGACATTGATTACAAAGTCTGGCCATTTTATTGTCAACAGCAAAACTGTGAGTTGAGCTGATATCTAGGAACATTTAATCATAAATCTATACCAAGTCATATAGACTACTTTTAAAATTGGGTTCTTTTGGAGAATGAAAGTCTCAAAGAGCAGTGCCCATTGGCCCAGCACAGGTGAAGCTGTGGGATGCTCCTAGATAGCAATGTTCTTACTGCTTTCTGTGTTATGTTAGTTGGCAAGGCAAACAAAGAAGACAAAAGGGAATGTAAGTTTGTGAGAAAGGTTAAAGAGTTCTTCACCTGATTTACTAGTGCTGATCCATCAAACCTTTGAGAAACAAGTCCTGCGCTGATGAAATGACTCTTGAACCTTTCTGTATATCTTTTACTGCCTTCCTTCAAAATGCTTTGTCCAGCTCAAAACCAAAGAGGCATTCATATTCACTCCTATCTAAGCAAAGTTAAAGTCATTGAATGTGCCTTGAAGACAGAAGGAAAGTCAGCCAAAAGAGTTAAAAGCAGCATATACCACAGCAAAGAGAATTTGCCCCTCTACCATCGGGACTGTCTGAAGCAGTTTCACAAATTCATGTGTGAATCAGACTTTTATCATTAGGACTGCAGTTTTTATTGTGACAAAGTCAAATTTCCATGTTATTTTTCAGAGGAACAACACGGGTTCTTTGCAACATAATCTTGTTCAAGTTTCAATGAAAGAGATTCATGTAAAACTAAGGGAATAGAGAGAAAATATATAATCCAAAAGTGATAATGCCTGATACAATTTTCTATTGCTGGGCAAAAGGTTGCACTAGTAGTATTTAATATAATTATTTAATTTTGGTTTTCTTAAAGCTTATCTTGCTTGCTTTTCCTAGCTTTCAAACTTTGGCGAGAATCAGGTGCCATGCAGCAGTTCCCAGAGCAACCCTCTGCTTGAGATAGCTTGGCTTCTTCCCTGTTGTCCTCTCCCAGTATGTCAGCAGTTGGTCCAACTTCATCATACTCTTTTCTTTACTGTTCTCAATATCAGCACAAGTTGCTGCATTCAAAGGAAAAAAGAGTTACATTCTGCTACAGTGTTCAGTTCAAAGTTACCGTGGGGGCCCTGAGTCTCTTACATTTCCAGTCCTTTTGTTCTTTTCTAGCATTATGCTTAAGGCCTGATTACGAGTGCTCCCAGATCTAGTGATTTTCATCTTAGCACACTGTCAGGTTAAATCATTGGCAATGTCCTCTCACCAGGAGTTTTCAGTTCAAGGGCTACCTTTGGATCAGGCGTTGCATGATTCAAATAAAAAATTCATATGCAAGTGTTTGGTACTGTAGTGACAAGGTGCTATTGCTGTCTGCTTTTAGTGACCTTTTTATGAGTGTGAAGGACTTTCTGCCAGAGAGAGAACTGCACTGTGAAATACTGCAAATATGGCATTGTCTCAGATCTACATTTCTGTGCAACCCTGTAGTGCTGTCTTTCTTTGTTCCTGGTCACTCCTGCACAACCGCATTCAGACACTCCTTCACTGGAAACTCAGTTTTTGCCTGACTAATCTTCCTCCTGAACAACCTCAAAACCAAGGATAATTCAAACTGAGAAGGAGCTCTGAAGGACACTGAACTGGATCCTATGGTTGAAGCAGGTTCAGTCAGATCAGCTGGTTCATGAATTTTCTAGATGGGTTTTTAATGTGTACAAGGATAGCAACTTCCTGGACACCCTGTTGGAATTTATAACCACTATCATGGTGAAAAGGGTACAGACCCCACTCTCTAACAGGACTTCTCCATGTTCCAGCCTGTGTCTACTGCCTCCTGTGCTATCACTGTGCACCTTCTGAGAGAAGCTGACATTTTCCCTACATTCTTCCATGAGGAAGTTCCAGAAAGCAGCAGTATCTCTCCAAAGTCTTTTCATCTTAAGACTGAACAAACACAGTTCTCTTAGCATCTTCTCACATATGATGTGCTCCAGCCCACTGAACATCTTCTGGGCTTTCCCTGGACTCAGTCCAGCACGCCATCTTCATCTACTTCTGAAAGTAAAGAGCACAAAATTCCCAAAAGCTTGTAAGATCATTTCCTTGACTTCCCTGTCACGATTTCTGAAGGGATTGGAAGAATCTGTATCTGTTCTGCCACAGGTTTTTTGCATCAGTTAATCGGCACTTTTCTGACTGAAAAGGTTGGAAGCAACGTTTGAAAGTAGAGATCAAAACATCTTTTAATTACAAATGTGAAGTACTGTCTAAGCATTGCAGACAAAACACAGTTCAGACTATTATGTCATAAAGTAGATAAAGGTAGGAAGAGGTAGCCTAGTTATTTACTTTGGTACTTTTTACACAATTTCACATACTAATAATGGTGCTCAAATTACTGCCAGGAAAATTTAAGTTGATCCGATAGTGGAATCTAATTGGTGGTAGTACCTTGAAAATCATTAAAGAATTCTGCAATTTGTTAAAGAATTAAAGACAATCTTATTACTGAGAATAGGATACACTTTAACTCTCTAACTAGTATGTCATTCTTCTGAAAAGGATGTTAAGAAGTGCCTAATGGATTTTTTTTTTTTTGGTGCCAGACAGATACTTGAAAATTAGCACTTTGACTAAGCAGTGGAATAATCAAAAATCTTTATTACCAATGTGCACCAGATCCATGCTGATCACCTACCTACCTGTCAAAAAATAAAAAATCATTGACTTTGTTCAGCTATTTTTCTAGTACTGTTTGCTGGGTGCTCATGGGGAAGCAACAGCCCTCTGCAATTCCTGGGGGTTAAACATAGGTATTTTAATGTGACCTTTTTAAATGTTGAAAAAAAATGTTTTTACTAGCATTGCTCCAGTGGATTAAATGGAATAACTGCAACAAGAAATCTTCCCCTTTGTTTTGAAAGGAGAAATTCTTCGGGGATTTGCTTCTTCTCTCTTTTTTCTTTGATTAGTAAATCAGCAAACGGCTGTGTTTCGAATGGATACATGGTAGGCACTTGTTCTGGAAGTACTACTTTATAATGCATTTTCCTGAGGGCAAATGAAATTCATGGAAAATGCAGAGAACCAAGTTAGGCAAGGAAGGTGGGCTGCCTCTCCTACAGATACAGAGTCCTCTGTATACAGGAACAAAGACAACACAGAAAAATATGTACCATTTTCATAAGTTCTTGCTGAAATTGTATAAACATAAGCATAATCATATTTTCCGTTCCCCTTGGCATCACTTTGTGGTTTATTTCTTTTCTGATGTGCTCTACATCATCGCCTTTCACATTTTAGAGATGCCAGTTGTCAGTAGTTTCTCTAGTTGCAGTTGCACTCCTAAGAAACAGGAAGAAATCCTTCATAACACAGAAGGTCATTTTGTAACAGATATCCAGGGTGGAGGGGTGTCTCTGCATCAACTGGTGGCATAATCCCCAAGGGAAAACAGACTTTAGTTGAACAATCAGAAAACTGGCTTGCTTTATGATGTTTACACTGCTGCTTGCTAATGGATCACCATAAAGGAAGCAAAAGGACTCTTACACTATTGAGTATGCTATCATGGGAGTCTTCTGAGTGTGCCTTTTTTATTTGCTGCAGTCAGGTTAATGAGCTCACCAGCCCACTTGATGTCGAGGACTTTGTAACAAAGCAATCTCTCATTAAATGCTGCCTGGCACCACTCTTTTGAAGCAAAGGGACATTCAGATCATTGAATGCCTTTGTATTCCTCATTCCTACCAGTCTATGGCGTCTAGCAGTGGCATCAGTCCCACACACTTACTGGCAGCCATCCAGTCATGTGCAGGCCCTCTTCAAACTGCATGGGCATTTGCCAATCTAAGCAGCACTAGTAGGCAAACAAGCATGGCACACGACTGCTTTGGCTGGTAGCCAGATGTGCAGCTGTACCATCTCACTTCCCCACTACTGTATGGAGAAATGCATTCTTTCTTATTCAGTTGATTTACATGGGGAAGTTTTGTTGCAGTACAAAGGAATGTGCATTTATCTGCATTCTCTTTCTGCTTTAACACCTTTTTTTCAGTCTCAGTAGTGCAGGTCATGAATTCATCTGTGGCTTTATTTAAATGCCTCCTGGCTGACAGTTTCTTCAATAAAATGACCCCAGAGTGTTATCAGCTAGCTAGCAGGTGTGTCTCTTTATTCAGAGTCTTGCAGGCAATGGTGCATCCTGGGTAAAGAGCAATCTATGCATGATCCAGCTCTTCCCTACATTACTCAGGAGATTTAATGGTTTGCTGTCATGAAAGCGCTTACAAAGATTATTTTTTTCTAAGTTGGCTTTCTGTTGGGCTTTGTGCCCTGAGATATTTTGACACAAACACATAAAATGATAAAGAAGGATTTTTTATGAAAGACTTCATCTCACTGAAAAACAAAAAAAAGGAAAAGATCAGCCTTAGACAGCCTATTGTTTTTGGTGGTAAGATACTAAACAGATATTTAATAATAATAATGTGGCTGTTCTGTCTATCGTTCCACTAGTAAATAGCCTTGTAAAGCATCATGTTTCCTGATGTCCCTATCTGTGTCTGTGGACTGAGAGATACAACATGTTCCTATTCAGCCAGGGTCTAACGTTGAAGAAATCCTCAAAGTCTGGTTAATAGTGTGGAAAGACAAAACCACACCAAAAAAATAAAAGTCCTTAAGGAATGAAGCCAAGAAGAAGACTACAGACAACAGATAGAATCCCCTTGTCCTTACAATTAGTATCATACTGTGGTTTAGGACACAGTTTCTCGAACATTTTCTTTACAGGGCTAGTGCTTTGCCTACCCTGCCAGGGAGGGAGGGAGAAAGCACAGGGTCCAGAAGTGTTTTCAAAGCTCTTACGTGTGAGTTCAGGGTAGTCTGGTGAATTCTTCCCTGGGGCACTCCTCCTCTATTCCACAGACAAATATCGTATTTGATCATACCAGTAAACACTTGATCGACATTCACCCACACTATAAGTCATTTTTTTACTCCTACCAGCACTGAACTTAGAGGAGATTCTCCATAAGAGGACATGAAAGATGATGGAAATTAATTTTATCCTAACCAGAAGTCAAACAGAGTTTTGCTGGAGCACAATCTGGCATTGGTTTTGCTGCTGCTTCCATTGAAATTAGCAAGCAAACCTTTATTAATTTAGCGAGCAGGACTATGATTCACAAATTTGGCTAATCCACTCATATTTTCAATATGAGATTCTGAAAAGGTCACAGAATGCAGAGTTAAGACCATTGTCCCCAGAAGAGGGTTGGCTTGAGACCAGGCAAAGATAATAAAGCCAGTTGTACAGCTTTTCAATACTCAATACATACCAGCTGTATTGACATATAAGAAAAGATGATACTGGCCTTAGAAATATAGGAAGGTCTTTCTTTTCAGCCCTCTGCCTTTACCAAGCAGGTGATTTTCAAGTAGGAAGACTGCTATCTTGATTCAACACTAAAAATACCAGTTGTGCATGCTGTATTTCAAAGTGGAAGAAGTACATTTATAGAACAATGCTATTTAAAACACCTTGCAGAATTTAACAAGGGGAAAAGATGGACCTTACTGAAAAATAAATATGTTGCTGAAAAATTCAACATCCATTTATACACAAAAATTAATTCATTTTACAATGGAATTAAGTTCTTTAAATACAATCCTAGAAGATAATTTTAACTCTGTTGTCGGTTTTGGAGTTGTGCTTTTTTCCTATCATGATACTTCTCTAGTAATTCTTCTGGAAGTTAGAAAAATTTTTAACAAGTGTCTGGGCAAAATTAGAGTCCATCTTTCAATCGCTAGTTTTCTTTGCAACAAGTGACGTGCAGGAAGTTCTTCTAGCCTATTTCATTTGCATTCTATTCAATCAATGGGTCAAATACTACTTTGCCCACTCTGCAGAGAAGATACATTGGATTTATCTCATTCTACTATTTGCCTTCTTCCTCTCCACTCTAAATTCAGAGCACCAGTAGTGACCATTCCAAAAGACTAAACATTGCAGAATCACAGAATCACAGAGTTGCTATGGTTAGAAGAGACTTCCAGAAATCATCTTGTCCAACGACCCTGCCAAGGCAGGGTCACTTAGAGCAGGTTGCACATCAGCATCCAGGTGGCGTTTTAGTGTCTCCAGAGTGGGAGACTCCAAGACCTCCCGGGGCAGCCTGTTCAGTTTTCTGCCACTCTCAATGTAAAGAAGTTCTTCCTTATGTTGGGGTGAAATTTCTTGTGTTTTAGTTTATGGCCATTAACACTAGCAGAAATATTTTAATAAACAGCTGCAGCTTGGTTTTGGATCACATGCACCCAGATACCCAAAAAGTATTTAAGAATACAACACTCATTGATTTCCATCCCTAGACCAGAGTCTGACTTTTACATTCAGGATCATTTATGGATCAGTTTTCATAGAGAACAAATGCATTTTAAAATCATTGCACATACATTTTGCAATTTGTTTGTACTTTCAGTGCTAAGGGACAGATGCATATTTTGAGGTCAGCACGAGTTGTTATAGTCCTCTGTTGTAATCCCTCATACTACACAGGCTGTAGCATTTGACTTTGCAATACCCACCGCACTGCAATCAGCACTGCAGTAGGGAGAGAAAACCTGCTGGTCCCCTTTTCTCCACCTTCAAAGAACTGTCTGGTTTCTATTTCTAGTGCCATTAACTTTACTGAAAAACAAATACTTTCATCTTTTCTGTTGCCAAGCAGTTTCAGCTCCCTATTCAAATCAACAAAGATGGGGACAGTTGTGGTTTGATCCTGTGTGATGCTGACTGGAGGCTTGTGCTCAGGAGTGCTGAAGAGCTGCACAACGCTCATGGGCTGGATGAGACTCCTCTTCCTTGACACCTGGTCGTTTCCTACTGGGAACGCAAACCAGGGATGGAAAAGGCACAGTAAGCAACGCTACAATGGCTACCTGCAGATGCAGTCTGCAGAAGACACGCTTTTCTTCACCTGGACCTGTTGTTATTTATGCTTACAAGTTTATTTTCCTTTTTCCAAAAGAACTGCCATAATCACCAAAACTTCATAAAACTTGCAGAATGTCCTTTTTTTTTTTTTTTTTGAGATGGTTTCAATTCTTCATTTTGTGTTTTGTGGCTTTTTAACGCTCCTGTTACCAGAAAGAAATACTGTCAAGCAAGAGGTTATTTACAGACCATGCAGATGATGTTTTTCTTTCATCAGCTACCTTAGAAGGTTAATTAAGAAATAGAGTAGCAAAACTGGAGTCAAGGTAAAATACAAAGTGTGCATATTAACAGCTCCTTTGTTTGGGTTTCTAATTGCTTCCTTCAAATACTTTGACTCGGCTATTACAGCCAACAAGAGCCCTGGTGTAACTCTGACTCCAGTTCATGGTGTGTTTAATTCAGAGGGGCACCCAGGAACCTGGCACATGGGGATTTTTGCAGGTAGGGTTGATACAGAGCTCAGCAAACGTGCTGCATCAGCATAATGCCAGGTCTGCGCATCTCATATGGCAGTGCCCAACCCTTTCTCCTCCCTCCATCTCTCACTTCTATCTGATCACGTTTTAACAGCTAGAGAGATGATGAATGATGGAATGCAGATATGTGTACCATTCAAAAATTTTGGGTTATTCTGTGTCAAGCTCAAAATATTAGGAGGAAAAATTTGCAGGGGGGAAGGTGAGGAAAGAAAGAAAAAAAATCAACCTGTCTCGTCTGCTGACGATGAGATTGGCTGCCTAAATTCTCCAAAAGCAGCCTTCAATTTTTTTATCTAGCTATTTATAGAAAACTGCAGAAACAGCTGAGCTGAGTGAAGTGATGTCACTTTTGCTGGGAGGACGGCTCGCTCAGCGACGTGCCGGGGCGGCAGTGTGCTGGAGGCTGGGGCCGCAGCCCCACTATGCGAGGAGCTGGAAACATGGGCATTTTTCAGCTCGGCTGATCAATACGGCATTGATGGCTCTCAGCTGACCTTCAACCCCTCCGGAATAGCAACGGGCAGGCGCTGCATCTTTCAGGCTGCGAGGGCTGCCGCGTGTTAGCTACCAATTTTACAATCGATCAAAAGTCATCTTTGTCAATAAAGCTGGGGATTTCAAGCAACGGCAGGCAATTTTGGAAAGGTCAGGGCTGGGTTTTTATTTGTCCGACCTCTGCTTTCAAGCAGAAGCGCTGTTCCTTATATCCATTAACAGTAGTAAGAAAATTTAAGATTTTTTTTTTTCGCCCTCTTCCATGTATTTTTAGTAAGCCTTTGGGCATTTTCCCTGTCCCTAAAAGAATACGGTTGCGTGGCAACGTCCCCGGTTGCCATGGAGACTCGGTGTGTAAGCAGCTGCCGCAATCAGCATTAACTCTGGGCTCGCAGGTTTGTCATTCCAATGCATAGGGAGGGGGAGACAAATAGGACAGCAGCGCAGCGCCGTAAAAGGGAAGTCACCTAGATAATGTCACTCACAAACATATGTTCCCCAATTATTCTTTCCACTGTTTTATTGCTGCAATTATAGCTAAACTAAGATTACAAAATTATATGGTTTTAATTTGCCTCTGTCGACTATGTTTCACTTCCATTAAAATGAAGTCTAAACCCATTTAAGTAGCAAACTGTTGGCTTTGCAGGGGATGGGGGATTTTGGTTTATCAGTGGATATTTCGAGGACTAGGTAAAAATAATGCCAATAGGAATCTTGATATCTAGGCAAAATGAGGCAGAGCCCTGAGGAAAGGGGTATGTTTCTTTTTTGTGCTGACTTGAACTCCCACAGCACAATCACCACCCGTGATACTAGCTGGGACCATCATACTCCTCTTCCTCTCCCTGATGCCCCTCTCCTCCAAAAAATACTTGAAAGTTTTATATTCAACCATCTAAAAGTTTGTCTCTGGGCACAGGCCACAGAGAGCTGCAGCCTCCTCCAACACATCCTTGTGAAATCTCTCCATTTGAAGACCCCTGCAATAAACAGATGCAATAGGATTGACTTCAAAATGAAGTAACGCAGCATTAACCCTGAATTTCCTTACATTGGCAGTCTTCAGACTATACTTTCATGTTCCTCGAACATATTTTATTATCTTTGTTTTAGAAGAAGTTTCTTTTTTATCTGTGGCTGCCTGGCTGCTCCTGATCTTGTTAAAAAACAAAAGTTAAAACACATTAAGAAGTGTAAGGCAGGTGATGAAATGCTATTCCGCAGCTATTCTGCAAAAACCTACAGTTCTTAGTAGTAAGGGACTTTCATTTGGATTCTTCAATGTATAGGTAGAAGCACTTAATCAGTGTTATATACACACATTTGCACAGCTGTGCTGATTCTGTTGTGTAAGCCAGAATCTGTTCACAATTTAAAATATTAGGCCACAGAGCGATGCTGGCTCCCTCAGAAACAATTCCACATTATGGGTAAAAGCACTGTAAATGAGTAGATAAACATAAACTTGACATTCAGATCCATATGATTTATTTACCAACCTTTTCAAACAACCAGTTTTTGACCCTATCAAATCCTTCCATTATATAAGGGCATTTATTACTGTGGATTTGCATAATTAAAATATACATGCCCAGTCACCAATGTTTACAACCTACACTTTCCCAGATTCTTATTAAGACTTGCATGAGAAACCCAGCTCTTTTAGATAACATTTTAATTAAAAGATAAACATAGCACAGAATCTTTTTCTGAGAGAATCCACTATCAACACCAAATTGCAGCTAAAAATATGTTTTCATTTTTCACTCTGGCAGAAATGGTTGAACATGTATCTGTAGATATTTGCGGGGTAAAAACCGTGTTCCTTACAAGAGACCTTGCATGCCTCCATTTAGATAGAAACTTCTTTCTATGATCAAGTTACAGTCTATAAACCTCTGAAAATAGGGTTTTATAATGAAAATCCAGCTAGACCCTTCACTACAAAAATATTAGCAGGTCTTGTTATAATATACAAATCCAGATAGCATATAGTGACCTATTTTCAAAACCAGGCCAGGCAAAATGACATCGAGAAATTGAATTCCTTGCCCTTACTTTAATAGTGTCTTGTCGTGCAATCTTCAAATCAGGACAGGTGATCATTGCAAAACAATCCCTAACCCGAGGGACAACAGGAACGTTCCCAGCACTAATACCTTGGGCCCATCATACTGCTTACAATAATTGGCTGATTGCAGAGGGCAGATATAGACCATTCAAATCAAAAATATCCTTGGACAAGGTGGGATTTTGCCCTTTTTAAAGTTAGAGGCCAAAATAAACATTAAAACTAAATTCTGTCCTGTTTTGTTGTGTCATCAAAAATAGCTTGCAACTGCAACAACAAACTGCATTGCTAAAAATATGATGGTAGTTATGCAGGGATGTTTAAAATAGATTAGCATATGGATTAACTCAAATTCAAAACTGACTTTAACCCTTCAATGACTACAGCCTTTTCTCCAAATGGGGCAATTCTGCAGCTTTCAAGACAAACTTAGCTCCTGAATGTCAAAAAAACGTTTGTCTGGTAAAAAAAAAAAAAGTGTGGCCAGTTCTGTTTCCAGTTATAGCGGGGAATCAGTGGTATCTAAACAAATTTAGGCAAATAAAGTGGTTTATGAATTCTGTTACCATATTGTTGATTTGGATTTTTTTAACAATGCCTGTTTCAGAAGCCCTTAATTTATTGCTGAAAGTATATTCAGAAGATATAGAATAAGGCTCTGGAAATTACTTCAAGGGAAATATATGAGACTGAAACTCTGTATGGCTGCACTAAAGCTAACAGAAGCGAGCAAAATATTGGCAAGGCAGCATAGGAGGAATCAAAATTGAAGGAATTGCTTTATACAGAAAATAAGTTTTCTTAAAGTAAATACATTTTTGAGCAACAAACAATTATTTCCCTACTGAAAATAGCTTATTTTTATCAAAATAATCCAGTGTTCGAAAATAAATTGCCTTTGCAGCAAGCACGCAGAATTCATATTTTATTGCATATAATTTGCAAAATCCACTATTTTATTGAATTTGTTGAGAAATCAGTATTTAAGTAAGGCCAGAAATCATGTGAAATGAATAATCCTGAACTTAAAGTTTCAGGTTTGTAAAGGTTTTCTTCCAATCTCATTTTTTGTCAGTTGTAAGATAGCTATTTGTGATTTAAATAATTGTAGTGTTTAAAGTAAAGCAGTTTTCAAAGTTTTCTATTCTACCGTAACACAACCATTTTCTCGACATCATTTAAGACACTTTCCCCACAGTGGCCTTATTTTAAGCACCATAGACTAAAACCAAAGTTTAGGTGTTTGTATTTGTTTGTTTGTTTTTAAGTATGGATTCCCCTAATTTGCTGTCTTTTTTTTTTTTTTTTGGTGGACATTTAGATCTCATTCTATGGGAGAAGGCTGTTGTTTGCCAAAGTGCAGAATGTTAGGTGTTTGAATGCTTTGACCAAAATATTTGTATTAAAATAGTAATAAGGCTTCTGGGGCTTGTTTTAAAGCGAAATAACAATCACTTGTTCTCATCTTTTCAAACAAAATCTCTTGAAACAGAAATTTACTGAATTGCTAAAAATATTTGGGGAAAAAATAGCATGAGAACCACAGGAAACATTGCTTGGAATATCGTCTGTTCTTAATGGCAAATAGCTCGGAGTGAAGTGGCCCCGAGAAAACTTTTCCTGAAATATCTGGAATTACTCTTCAGGCTGGGCTTCCCTCCTCAGGGGAGTCCCGTGAAACTCCTAAATGGGAGACTGAATTACCTTCCAAGAGGGAGAAATGGGACTGTGACAGAGCCAAAGGAAGAAAGACGTTCCCTAGAGTATGCCTTCTTTCTGCCGAGGTTTGTCCTACAAAAATCAGAGAAAGTTCAGTCTGAGGCAAAATGCTCCTACAAAAAGCATCCGTTTGGCAAGCAGAGGAATGCATACAACTCTCTCCACACAGCTCCTGCTGACATATCCTGCGGACAGCCAAAGAGGGAGAAAAGTTACTGCTAGAGCTAGTGGGTAACTGCCTTTGCAACACAGGGTTGAAAAACCTTGTTTCTACAGGAACATAGCTAGCAATACTCATTATTTTTTTGCTCCTGCATAGAAACATGCCAGGCAAAATTCCTTCTGGAACAAGTATTTTCCTAAGGTGAAATGCACATCAAAAGCACTGGGAAGAGTAACATTTCAAAACCTAGTGTGGATGGTAGACTCTAGGTACTGCTGACCTGTACAGAGACACAAGAAGAAAAGATAAGTATGGCATCCAATAGCACTAAACCTTACTCTGAGGATGTTCTGTGAACTGAGGTTACCTCTCAAACTACTTAAAAGAGGGGAGCGAGTGGCCTGAAGTGTTAGCATGTAGATACTGCATCAAGATGCAAACATTGGGGGCTGACAGGAAGCAGAGCAGAGAGTAAAATTTCTGGCAAAGAAATTTAATGGTTATCATTTTTTCCCCACCTTCAATTTAAATCTATTTTATACTATAGCATGTATCCTTAAAAAAAAAGAGGTTTGTTCTCTAATGAGGCTTTTGGTCTATTTGGAAGGGAGGAAGTTCATAGTTTTATGGATTTCATTCAATGTCGGTTAATAAAATCTCCTTTCTCCAATATCATATTGGCATAATCAGACAACCTTGTATTGCTATTATCAGATGAACCTGCTGCAATACTACGATTTTATTACCTGTACATAAGGTTTCAGGGAAAATATTTTGAGAGAGATAAAGATTGTTTAAATAGAGGTGAAACATAAAACATCTGAATGTTGCTTCATGTAAAAGTCACTGGTGTAAAAGATTATAATTTAAAAAATATATCTTCCACTTACATAGCAAAAGAGCTGTAGCATCCTGACATTCTTAGGCCAGTACTCATGATTTCTGCTTTTCATAATCAAATGAAAACCATGAGAGTTTCTTCTCCTGTTGCAAACCTTTGAAGCTCTTTGCCTTGTGCACATGCAGATCTATATATGTATAGGCAGACACGCACACGGGCATGAACGCACACACACACTGGAAAGATGCTTTTGTCTCGAGGGCCATTTCTGCTCTCCAGAGATCATAAGATTCTTAGGTAATACAAGGAATATCCAGAATAGCTATAATATTTAAAACGACCATTTTCCTTTTATATATGTTTGATAGCAAGTGATGGTCATTAGGAGAAAAAAAAAATAAATATGGTTTTTATAATTCAACTGATAACTTGAGTAGAATGTATCACATTTTTTTTAATTCTCTTTCTTTCTCCTCAGAAATAGAGAGTGTGCAGCTGGCACTGAAAATCCTATGCTGTATTTAACATGGCTATTAGCAGATTAAATAATAAATACACATACAAAATTACTAAAAGCTAACATTTAATATCTTTCCTTCTTTTTCCTTTCTATGCACTATGGCTCTTTTCCTTGTTTGATTTTCTAGTTTTTTCTAGCAATTATGATAATATTCTCTTTTATGCTTTTATTGTGTTTTTAGAATCTACTCTCCATTATCAGAGATCTCACTGAGGGAAGACACTTTACAGAGATTATTAGATTTCAAGAATAGCCCAACATTGTTCAGAGCTAATAAAACAACAAGACAACTGCAACAGCAACAATACTTGGGTTTTACGTAAAGTAGTTTTCAACTCTGTGCCCTGAGCAACACCAGTCATTCATTCATTTAGTAATAAAGATTTCATTTCAACATTGCTGTGTACTAAAGGAAAAAAAATATTAAGAAAGGTTACAAAACACTTGCAAGGGCAGAAACAAATCACAGTTCCAGTTCAAGCTTATTTTTCAGCACTACACGGTTAAAATGCTTACATGTGTTATCACAGCACCTTTGTAAATTGCTGCACAAACATCTCACAGAGATATTAATCTCCTGGAGACAAATATTATATGTATTTCTATGAATGGGCAAGAGAGAGATACAGATGCTGATGTTGAGAAAAGTCAACACCAGAGAATTTTTTCCTGTATTGAACCTCCCTCAAAAATCTATCAGAAACAATTATTCTACGCCCATTTTCCTGGCAGGTAGACTAAGGTGGGTCATGGTTAACCGTGGTCGAGGGTCAAATAGTGAGCAAGTTCTGGAAGTGGATCCACAGCTGGGAATATGAGACACTGCATGAGGGAAAACAGACAGAGACATCACTGGGGATTTCAGGAGACAACCATTGCTTTCTTGTGCATCAAGCAACAGCTCACCCCAGGTAAGGCTGGAAAACTGGTACCTGCCAGCAGGGAGCCCAGAGCTGTGTCAAGTTGCTCAAGTCCATCTGAAAATTTGCTTTTGGGCTATGGTGACTTTTGCACCTTGGAATTTCATAAATGAAATTTTGGGAAGCCCCCAGCAACTGCAGGAGACTTGCATGCTCATATACCGTATCCTTTGTAAGCAGCCTAGGCAAATTAAGGCAGATGAATAGTGGGGTGATAGTGACTCAAATGTATCCCTATTTTTGTATTTTTTACAGGAGAAGCTTAATCAGATTGAAAGCTGCTTTTGTAGGCTTTCATAGTAAATGCCTTTTAACAAAAAGGGGAGGGGGATATTCACAGAGCAATGGCAAGAACAGAAACTGAAGGTTTGAAAGACCCACCAGGAGAGGGAATTCAGTCCACTTATATTAAATCAGATGTTATTTTTTTCTCCTCTCCTTCTCCCCCTCCCCCAAGGCTCGAGTACCCAAAAAGAAAATGATGTGAATCCATTTTCAGTGCTGATTTCTTTTAATCCTACAGATCAAAACCTTTCTACAGTTTCCAAATGCTTTTTCATTCTAAAGGTAAAATATTTCACAGGAAGATGTGAGGAGTAAGTCTTTCCAATCAGGGATTTTAAACTCAGTTGCTTGCAAAATATAATGAACTTCAAAAAAATCATAAAGGGCCTAAATCCTGAAGACAATGGGGGTTTTGCCATTAATACCTAAAGCAGCAGGATTGTGCACAGAGTAATCAATTGCCCAACAAGGCCCTGGGAACACAATCAAGAAAGGAGGCTAAGGAACATACAATATTTCACGTTTAATAAATGGTCTTTTGAGATTGCAGCCATATAGAATAGCAATAGAAAGACTGTAATGCTAAAGCAGGGGTTATATATATCTGTCTGTCTGTGGGTTAGAATTTTAAGCAATCATTTTCATATAAAATGTCAATAATAGACATACTTTTTCACTTTCACGGTTTGCTTCAATTTAAATCCTCATTCTTTAAAAGCGTACTAAAGACTATTCTATCTTCAAGAGAGTGGAAGGTGCAGGAGAAAGAGGCAGTGATGTGTCTTTGATAACTAATCAGAGTGGCTCCTAACAATACCTGTCTTGGGAAAGCTAAGGAGCTATAATAATACACTTTAAGTACGCCTTCACTGTCAGGTACTATATTCTTTCAGTATTTATTTTACTAACAGTGTTATTTACAGTAAATTTAGTAAAATAAAATTAGAATACTTTCATTGCCGCGTGAATCAAGTTTTAGCCTTAAAATAGTGCTGAAATAGCTGTTCCTTAATAAGCAGAAAAACCTCCAAATGGTAAAATATCTACAGCACTCTCTTCCAAATTCAGTATGCAATTATAATCATTTTATAATTACAACAGTCAAAGGATTGTATGGTCAGGCAAATCATACTGGAAGTGATGATTGAAAGACAAAAAGCTGATTTGGGTTCTTTCTACCACCTCCACCAACTTTTTTGGTCAGATTCTTCCTTCTCTCTTTCCTTTTCCTTTCCCTCTAAAAGTCTCTAAACCTTCTGCTTCTCTGTTGTCACTCATCTCATCTTTAACGCAAAACCAAATTTGGATTGTTCCCTCAGCCTGGCCTCAGGGTGGATCCACACAAGATGCTAGGTACAATATGTTCATGTAACAATTAGGAGACTGTTTCTACTTTTCATAATGCTCTTAGCACAATGTCTTAGGCTCCTAATCACAATGTGTATTCCCTTGTCATTTTTAACCCAGCAGCCTGCTCATAGTTCAGTTCAGTTCAAGAAATAAAATTATTGTCTTACTGTTCTCGATCACAACAAATTATAATTATTAATGATCAGCTTTGATTTTATTCTCATAAAATATCTTATCAGTGGGCTGCAGCTGCTTTCCTGAATTCAGAGAAAATACCAGTTATTAATTATAGTATCATATATTACCCATATATATGATCATATGTGTATATATCAGTCTGCCTAGATTACAGCTATGTGCTGATTCTCTGAGCCTATGGGGAGAGCGAACCTGCATGGGAAGGGGGAAAAGCATGCATCTGATGTGATTACAGTTCTGATTAGCATATAAACTAGGTTAAGCTTCTTCTACTACCTTTATAAAATTAAGATCTTATGTTTTGTTGCCTTTTCTACTCTCACCTTTGGCAAATAACTTGAATGAGAACTAATTTTCAAATAACTTTTTTCAAAGCAGAAGGGTTGTGTTTATGCTTTCCAGTATCCCACACATACACATTAGGTAGCTTTCTCCCCTGGAGTGCCAGAAAAAACCCATGCATTCCTTCTTGCTACAAATCTGTAAATCTGAAAAGAAGAGGGCACATGAATAGGAAAGCTCTTTATAGAATAAAAAGCATGGGGTGTTATTAAGTAGGACTGTAAGCCCTATTCTATTCATAGTAATTAAAGGATCAGATCAGGTTAATGTGAGGACCTAGGTCAATAAAGTACTGTAGGTTCACCCTTTTTAATCCTTCTCAATCCTGTAGGCTGAGTTTCTGACTGCTCTGTTTGAGTCACAGAACTTTTATAGGTGACAAACACATGCAGAGAATTGTTGAGAAATTCGAGTTTTATATCAATACCACCATGCATTTTTGGAGCCCAAATGTCAGAAGGGGTCAGGTAGCTGGCAAACTTTATAGTGCTATATCTTTTTCACCATGACAGCTGGCGAAATAATTATGAGGAAAAGTCCAAATAATGTTTTGGGGTTGAAGAGTAAGTCCATAGTGCTCTAAATAGTTAATACTTTTATCAGCTTTTCCATTATTTTCTATGCACTTCAAAATTTCCCTCCCTTTTGTCACCCCCATCAGTAGTGCCTATGACAAAACATGTCTGTGCATGAGCTCTGGGGCCACAAAAAGCCAGCATTTCAGTGCAGAAATGTGCAACCCAGAGAAAGCAGTGCTGCTGCCCCTGCATTGCCCAGCACAGTGAAGGAACCTGCACAGTTTCCCTGTGCAAGAGAAGCAAATTTTGATGGCGAGCATCCACCCCACCTGCAATGAAGTAGAATTGGAGTACTGAGCATATCCCTGCCCTCCCTAGGTCGAGATTTTTTTCTTGATGAAATCATCTGGCCTACAGCAACGAGCTAGCATAAATATCTGTTTTGAAGCAATCCGGAGGATTCCCAGACCCACATGAGCATATGTCAATCACACAGGTCAGTTGCCCATAAAGCATTGGTTGGACATTGCGGCATACTAGAGATTAAGTTAAGGGCTCTGTCTGTGGTGTCAGTCCTGCATAATGAGCATGCCCCATATTCCTCTCTGAAAAAGTACAGCACCCCTCAGGTCCACAGTGAAATCTCTACCGGCTTCTGCCAAGGCAGGGCTTTGCCATCTTTTCCTGTTTTTCTGACCAACATTTTGATTCAAATTTCTCCTGTAGTGCTGTCCACAAGGCATAAATCTTATCATGCTTTTCCTCTCTCCTCTGACCCTACAAAGCCCTCATTATCTAAGGTATGAAATCAGTGAGGAATTGTGCTTTATGAATCACCTGGCTTAACAAAGAGAGATCCTGATGTTAGACAAGAGTTATAGCTGAAACTGAGTGAAAAGAAAGACTCCACTGATAAGCATAGATGTTCTTTTGCCATGAAAAGAAAGACTCCACTCATAAGCATAGATGTTCTTTTGCCAAAGGACTACTCAACTTATATTTATCTCTTAGTATACATTTGGATATTATTTTTTCTGAAATTTTTACTGAAATCTCTTCAAAGCCCATAGAACTTAACAAGAGACCCATGTTCATGAGGTCCTTTAAATCTTTTCCTAAAATATACCTGTTCTGATTTATAAGATGCATATGTGCACATTCACACATGGTATCCTACCACCTATGTATTGTTGATTTTATATATATATATAATGACTCAAAACTAATGCAAATTTTTTTTCTGTTAATTTTTGAATGTTTCTGGGATAATTTCTGTGTAACTATTATTATCTCCATTACATTTTAACAAAGTATCTCCAGAAAAGTTAGAACGCAGGAATTTTAAATTGCTTGTTGTATGGCCCCTGAAATAATAGGTAAATTGAGTCCACAGAATTTTAAGGATTCCATTTTAATGCAAGATATTGTGTTCTATGTTCACATGTGATAAATTAGTGAAAGAGAAAGGTAAGAGTCTGCAGGAGAAAAAAATGCCACCGTGCATGTTTGCCCTCTGCATTTCCTCCTTTCTCTATCTCTGTTAGCAATTTGAACTGTTTGCTAAGGGGAAAAAAAAAACAACAAAATAACCAAAACAGTATGGTAGGGAAATGATTGCTATCTTTAAAGACTGAGGCAGAAAAGAGAGACTCCATTATGAAAGCAGAAGTCATCTCAAGAAACTGAGAAAAATAAAAAAAAAATAAATAAATAAAAAGAGAAAGTACCAAAAATGTTAGTGTTTGAATGATGTGAACTCTGGTAAACGCCAGCATGCAATATGGCAAAAACGAATCAATCAGTTCAGCTTAGTTCAGCCTCTGCAACTGGCCATCTGGCGCAAAATCAACCAAATGTAGCCCTGCATATTCATCTTCATTTTCACAAATACTCAGGAGAATGTCATTCTAGGGCAAAATAAAATTAAATCACCATAATTTTTAAGACATCTTTTCCTCTCATTCTCTCTGGAGATTAGTGTGTTTATATGAGACTACTCACTGCTATAGGTTTAGCAAGTAATTTCTAAAGGGGTGCTCTCTCTCTTACATTTAAAATCGCATTTCACTCACTTGGGACACTTAAGCATAGATTTTGTGGTAAGCATTCTGAAGCAAAGATCTGTGGCTATATGGACTGATTTTCCCCCCAGGGTCAATACAGAGGCATTCTGTATTTACCTTCCTTAGCCATCCCCATGACATACCTGTGTGACCTACTGATGTTGTAGGACTCTATTAGATAGATCTAAGGGCAAGTCTGGGCACTTAATCCTTAAAGCAGATAACAAAAAGCGACAGAAGATGCCTGAAGAGTGAGGCCAGAACCAAATATCAGCTGTGATTAAGACTGTTACTGATTTAGTACACGTTTTGTCTATACAAATCACAGTGATGAGCGCAAGGTAGAATAAAAATCAATATGAAAAAAAAAAAAACAGGAGAAAGGCAACGAGAATGGGCAATGGATAGAACCTGTATGTGTTGCCATCTCGTTAAAGTTAGAAGCTACACTCCGCATAGTTCTTCATTCAAGGTAATCCAAACAATTGCCAGTCAGGATAGATTATTTGGGGATTTATCATTTAAGCGCTTGAATTACACTCTAATCATAGTCCACCTAGAAGCTTTACCCTTAGGTTTATTTTTACTGGTTTGTTTGGGCCAGGTGCTGCCAGAGTTGAGTTAGTTGTTTTGTTTTGTGTTGGGGATGGGAGGGAGGAGTTTGATTTGGGTTTAAGGTTGGTTGTTGCATATTTGCTTTCTTCTAGCATTTAAAGTATATTATATCTTTAGAAACTGAAAAGTTTCCCAAATTTTGGCTAACAATGACTTTTTGAGCACATCTTATGATGTCGATATTTTTTCCTCCAAGTACTATTTTTCAAAAAAAAAAAAAAAGCAAGCCTTAAGGTGCTTCTGCTAATGCCATCTCTTTGCTCCTGTCCTAGAGCTGACCCACTTCATTTGATAAGGGATAAACAAATGCCTGGCCTCATTTGAATAAATATGTCAAGCAAATGTTAAACAAGATGTATCAAAAAGCAGTAAATACGTTACAACTTCAGGCTGCTAGGACGCGCTAGCTCAACACGGAACCTGTTTCCACTCAGACAGGGAACATGAACTAGCTAAGGCCAGTTAATCTACTTCTATCTAACTGTCTTAAGGATTTAAACTAAAGCTTGTCACCATAGTATCTACCAGAAATCCTTCCTCATCTATGTACTTATGCAATATACAAAACTGCTAACTCTAAAAAGGTCTCCTGTAAAACCTAAATACAGTATATACAAATAATTTTACTGATGGGATTTTTCTTCTGAATATTTAAAAAAATATTTTGATCTTGTTCTTTTGTTTTCAATTTGTTTTTGTTTCTTAACTAGAAAAGGCCTGAATTACATTTGCTATTTTTGCTTTTGAAACCTTGATTATATTAATCAGTTAAAATAGGTTTCAGACACCAAATAATAATAAATATATTTTATTTTCACATCTGCCTGAAGTTTTATGATTGCAAAACAATAATGTGCTGAACAGAGTATAGTTCCACAAAAAAACCCTCAAAATCAAACACAAATTAAACAAAAAAAAAACCAACCAAACACACACACACACCCCATACCTAAAACACAAAGTCTTGGCAAACATTCGACATGAGAGTCAATTCCAGTCCTCATTTCTATTCAGGTATCACCATGCTTATGAAAATTGCTGCAGTTCTACTTATGATTGTTTATTTTAGTATGTCACCAAAAAAAGAAGTATTTACAAGAAATAAAGTAAGCTGTTATAAAATGTTTTACATTTGTTCTCCCATTTTTGCACAGCATAATTTTGCTGTTTACGTATTGGTATTTTAGCAAAAAGACAACTCTATTTTTAGATTAAAACCAGCCATTTATAAAGCATGCCATGTAGGATTCAGAATGCCTGATTCTGAAGCTGCCTTTGCCAACTACGTGATACAAAGTTTATGTTTTATCGTCAGTTATGGAGTGGTTTGAAATAAATATTTTGTGCCTTTCAGAGGAGAAATTGATGCATCACTCCATAACCCCACAGACAGCCCCTACACAAACAGTCCAAAATTATCTAAGGCCACAGTAATGGCTTCTGCAGCTATAAACTGCAAGACCAATCTCATCTTAAGTATACCGGGTCTGACTTTCCATGAGAAAGACAGCTTTTTTTCTTAGGATAACTTCCCTTCCTAGCTTTTAATTGCTTCAGTACTTCCCAAGAATAAATTTCAGTTTGTGATTGCTGTACTAAAGTTTTATATTATATGTTAAATATATGTATCTTCCGCTAACATGTGGTAAGTTTTTGCTTTGTTACTTTTTTCCTCTAGAAAGACAAGACATCCTCAGATCTAGAAGTGTTTGTTCCTCCCCTCATTTCAACGTAGACAAATCATCTATTTGCATCTTCCTACTTGCTTTTGTTGCCTTCAAACCAGTACAATCACATGTAATATACAGCGCGCAATATTCTACAAGGTAGAATGCTAATACTCTAAAAATGTTTAGAGTGCTATAAACCAGTCATATATTCTAAAGAATGATAAAAAATATGTAGAATAATTTTTACCATCATGCCATTATTTTGATATTTAATAGGCTTTTCTCCTTTACTAAACATGTGTTTGAACTTTCCCAACTTGAGAGAAATAGTAAAATTTTCATTGGCTCAAAACGACGATAGCTTTATTTCTTCATAAATAAAACAATCTTTTCTTTATAATTTGTTGTCCATCTAATATTAGTTAGGATTTCTGATTAATTACATTTCAAGAAATTCTTTGAACACTGAAAGAGCTCAGTTAGAGGAAGAGCTTGCAAACATAACAAGAATGTTGTAATCCACATTTAAGTGATATTTGGCCTTCAAGTACAACTCTTGCCTGAAACATTCAGTCTTTTAACATCTGAGCATCAAAAAAGATGACTTGAACTTGAAGCTGGATCATGTAGTTTTTAGCTCACGTTAAACCATCCTCAGCTTTACTGAGAGTGCAGGACAAGAAAGACCCTTGCCAAACACTATTATCAAGCAAAGTAATGACAGAGAGGGAGCAGTACCCAGTGGGATTGGGACCAGCGCCTTAATACATTGTTGAAATTGCAATACCAGGTAAGCCTACTGAATTTTTTGGCATTTATGTGAAAGGCAACATCTTTGGCACTGATAGGATACACATTACTACCTAGGTGATCTCCTAAAAGACCTTTTCTAAAAGTCTTTCCTAAAAGACCCTTTGAACATGAGTCTACTTCCAGTGGTTACAACAGGTAAATTAACTCACACCTGACCAAGTGTTAGCACTCTTATAAAGCATTCAGACCAACGATACAGTCAGTACAGCAAGTTTACTGTAGGTCTCTGCTACATCAGCCTATTAATGCTATCACAGATTAGCAAGCTACATTCAATGACAAACTTAAATATTTATGATGTTACATAATTTTTGTTTTTTCTGAAATTTAAATTGTTACTCATTTCCTATGAGCCATATCATTGAGAAATCAAATGCTAGTCAAAAATAAATATGAAACCTTTATTGACTACGCTAAAAGGTCGCAAGTATTTTAGGGTTCCACACATCCTTTATTCACTGAGCAGAAGGTGCAAGAAGAAAAAAAGCACTTAAAGGAATCAAATAATCTAAAGTCAAACAAACCAGATAAACGAGTTTGAGCACAACACTACAGAAACATTTGAGATATTTTCTCTAAAAGCAACAAAATTTGAAAATTGGACAGAACAATATCACTTCATGCTGCCCATTACAAAAGTCTTGATAATTCATTCCCGTTTCATTTACACCAGTACTGTGAAGTAACTGCTCAGAAAACAGAAACACTTCAGAATTACATTACTGTGTTAATGAAGTAAAATTTTGGCCACAAGATTTAGCCCTTTCATTAGTAATTTATGCCTTCATTAGGGATTTACAGCATTGGAAATCTGGGCTCAAACGGTAATTGAGGATTGTCAGTTGTAAATAAGTGCTAACAAGATAAATTTGCTTCTGGTCACATTGAACAGATACCTGTATTTTGCAAAATGAAACTCTTCCTTTAATATTAAAAAAAGAACCCTCTTGGGCTAGTAGGATGCAAGGAACTCTGCTGTTCTGACACATAGCCCCTCATACACAGACCCACGGCTACTGTCTTTCCTCTGCCAGCTCTCACAACCGATGCTGCATCCTCCAACCCCCACACCTCACCCTCCATCCTCTGCAGGGTATGGATGCAGCCAGGACTATGTGTGTGAGATGTGAGCACTCTCTTTAGTACCAATAAAGACCCTTTGTGCTCTTGCATTAGTGCAAGTAGAGGCAGAGCCTATCCTGGAAGAGCCCTGTGTGAGCAGCGTGTGATCATATGGATACTGTGTGTGGTCATATGCAATGCTGTGCATGGTCATATATGAGACTCACAACTTGGCCAAGCAGCTGCTCAAATCAATATGAACCAATAGGTCTTCTCCCTAAACTGTGCCTGCCCCTCATGAACCAAACCCAAACTTTACAGAAACTCAAAGAGCACCAGAGAGTAACCACAGCAAAACTTGGGCAGTTTTCTCCCACATATTACCAGAAGACCAGATGGGTTGTCTCACAACATACAGCCACTAGTCAGTCTAGATTTAGATTAAGCCACAATAATGAGGTAAAATTTCAATCTCTCTGTATTCAGTCGACGTGGGTTCCCAGGAGTAACCAGACTTTTGTTCACTCGGTTTAGTTAAGCTTGGAGGATATGGTTTAGGTCACATCTCCAGCTGAGTACTATTTTAATTTTAATCCAAGACAATGTATAAATTACAAGAAAGACATGATAACTCCTGGATGAGGCATTTGTGTAAACCTCACCATCAAACTAGAAATTGGTCTCAGCATCACGAAGAAAAACTCAGTTTTAATCCACCTTCCCATGCTTTTTCAGAGAAAAAAAATAAATCCTTCTACACTCTGGATACCTTTCACACTGAAAGAGAATCCCTCGTGCAGCCAGAACAAAGTGAATTCCATACAAGCATCTAGTCATCACCAGGAACTGTAGCTGCCACCCAAATTTACAATGGTTGTATAACATCTTCTGTGGAAAGGAATTCAATTTAATCTAGTGAATTGCTGTAGGTAGCTACTAAGAAACAAAACAAAACAAAGCATTTTATGTATTTAAGGAAAAAATTATAAGGAATTGCCAGTTTTGCCTATGTTTTTAAAAGAGACATCATTCCGTTCTTTCAAAGCTCACTAACAAAACATCATCCAAATAGCAAGAGATAGAATGTTCTCTGCAATTACAGAAGAAGCTCCCAGGAATCTCCTCTCAAAACAGGGATTCACTAACATAGCTGTTAGCTTTTCAGAAAAAAATAAGTAAGATTTCTGGTTTGGTTTGATTTAGTACCGGGGTCCCTACGATGGGCTGTCTACTCAACATTATGTACCTGTCATCTCAGCTTCCAGATAATCTTCCCTAGTAGACCCTGTATTTGTGCAAGGACCCTCAGGCTCTCTTAGCATGCCCCACCGCAAGCCAAGAACAACTTCTGGCTTACATTTTACTGGGAGATTACTTGTTAAATGATACACTGAAACATTGCATAGTATAAAGTTTCATAACATAGACCTTTTGTTTTTTCCTAGGGTGTCAGTCTCATCACCATCTTTTCTGCTTTTGCAATACCTTAATGCATCTTTTTTTAATACCCATAGTTTCTCTCAGAATAGTTTTCTATTATACCAATGTGCTCCAGAGTCAGCCTCAAGTACAAAGGAAAATAAGGAGTAAAGAAGCAGAAAGCTGCACCTTCATTGAACATGCTCCTCCAGATGAAGTGTGGCTCTGGCTTGGCACTGAGACAAATCAAGGCTTTTCTCAACCTGCCCAACAAGACAGTAGATAGTAGATAGATAGACCAGTATTAGGGATTCCTTATTTCAGCCAAAGCCTAAAGAAATGGTTAAGAAACAGAAAAAGAGAGGGACACATCAACATTCCTTAGTTTAAATTTGATAACAATTTATATAATCCTTCTAGGTCAACTGGGTACACTGCTTCCCAGCATCTTCTTGCTTCTTGAACTAGGGAACTCTTAGGTTAATAGCCTCTAAACTTTACTATGTCCCAGAGAGGAAAAGATCTTGGAGACAGAAGTACTAATTTAAATTTCACCTCCCCACCACATTTCTTGTGTGACCTTGAGTGAGTTACTTGGAATGGAGATGTCAGAGGAAGCTGGGCACCTAGACTTTGTTAATTGCAATGGGATTCAGACACATACTCTAATGGAGGCACTTTCATGAGTTTCCTAGCATTTGCAAAATACTATTCCCATTTTACTCTCTATGAACAGGTACCTGAAATATAGACAAAAATTTGGTTAGGACTTGTTTTGGGGTTTTTTTTCTTCATTGGCAATGTATTTTAAAAAGACTAATTAAGGACTAGGTCTCTAATGAAATCAAAGCAATAAGAATGAGAAAAGTGATCCTGTCTGGGCCTCTACAAAACTAACACTCTGCTGTTTACTTCTTATAACCACATTAGTACCAAAGTGTACACAACACCTTTCTTATTCTTTTTTAAATGTTATTTTCCTAGTGCTTAAAGTATTTTTTTATTTTTACATCTCTAAGTATCTATCCTATTTCATCCACTTTTCTAGTGTTTTTAATCTTCTTTTCTTTACACCCCAAATCTCTTGTTCTTTTCACTTATCCCACAGCAGAGCACATCCTTCCTTTTCTCTTTTTCCCTTTTTGTGGCTAGAATCTGTGGTCCCCTCTCCAGGTCTCCGGCCTCTCACTTCCACATTTTTTGCAACTACAATTCCCTCCTTTCTCACCTTACCTCTGACAATCGAAAAATAATTGTCCTGGAAAGCAGAAGGACAATATTTTTAAATCAGTGATTTTAAAACTGGTATGTCTAATTTCTTTGTGCAATTCCTCTTATGCGTGTGTTTAGATATCACCCAACTTCTAAAAAACACCACTACGAGAAAAAAAAAAAGAAAGTCACTGCTTCTGTGTGCAGCCCTGAATCCCACAATTTAGGAAGGACGTGAAGGTCTTTGAATGTGTCCAGAGAAGTGTAACAAAGCTGGTGAAATGCTGGAAGGAATGTTCTATGAGGAGCAGCTAAGGACTTTCGGCTTGCTAGTTTGGAAAGGGAGATGCTGATCTCTCCTCCCCAGTATCAAGTGACAGGACACATGTAAATGGTTCAAAGCTGCACCAAGGAAGGTGTAAACTTGACATTAGGAAGTATTTCTTTGTTGAGAGAATAACCAAATACTGGAACAGGCTCACTAGAGAGAGGACAAGCCTGCCAGTGTTTAAGAGGCTTTCGAACAATGCCCTTAACAACATGCTTTAACTTTTGATCAGCCCTGAATTGGTCAGGCAATTAGACTAGGTGATCATTGAAGATCACTTTCAACTGAAAAATCACTTAGATACCTTTCCAAGGGAAGAGAAAACTGGAAAAGAAAACTAAAGAGAAAACTAAACAGTAGTCATAAATAAAGCAACCATTTTTATAATGCTTGTAATTTTTGATTTTTTTTTAATTTGAGTACCATAAAAGTGTCTAGAAGATAAGTGATTTTTATTACCATCTTCAAATCAAAATGGGAAATCACAATATTATTGTTGTATCATCTATTTTTAATAATGTAAATATAACCCTCTCTTCTGGGTGATTATTATTGACTTCAGACTAAAGAGGAAATGACAAAATTTTCACAGACACAGTACAAATGTCAGGTGTGAAAGAAATCAAAATCTTATCCTCTAAGTATGAGAAAATATTGGAGGATATATTGTTTGGAAACAAAGTTAAGAAGCTATGATTTAGTTTTCTGCAACCAAATTATACAAAAATAGAGGAGAAGAAAAGAGCTTAGGAGTGGACTGCTCTAAAGAGTCTTTCTCCCTTCAAGACAGCTAGTTTTTTTGTGGAAGGTTGTACTCAGATAATAATATCAACTTATTTCTACACGTTTTCCATCAGTTTTCTTTATGGGGAATGGAAGAGAAAATGTCCACATCTATTTTTATACCAGGACTATGTAAATAATACATCCAGAATATTTAGATCTCAAAGATGTATTCTGCCCTATCTCTTAAGTAGACCATGTATCTCTCAGAAATCAAAATATTTGCCATATTCCACTGTGAAACAAGATCAGACTAATAGCTCAAAGTCCAAGAGCTTCAGCCTTCGAGAAATCTCTTTATCATATCCTTTCTTTCTCGTTCCTTCCAGCAAAAACAGCTTATGCTGTAATGTTACTCTGCTGCCATGGATTGGTTCTCCATGAAGCAAGATATACTAATTATTCATGTGTAGAGCTACGGGAATTTTCTTCAGTGTCCAATTCATATGCCAAAACTGTTGTTTCATCTATTCTGGATTCAGTAAAATTGCCAAAATTATTTTAGTTAGGGGCTAAATTTAAGGAACTGAGAAATTTCAGGAGGAGAGTTACAATAATGAGAATTTCTTTTTCATTTTAGTAACAATTCCACTGGTACAGGCATCACGTGAAATAGGAAAATCACATACATGTTTTCCTCTCATACCTACCAGCACAGTGCCCTAACTGTGATCCTCTCAAAATTTGGCAAGAGAAAGACCTATTCCCCAGTGCTGTTTTTCAACTTAGCATAAACAACTAAACATTGAGTATTACAGGGGCTCACTCCTGAGCTAACCGTTCTCAATGCCTGACTAGAGCTATCCTCACCTGCTGGTCACAAATTCTCAATCAGGATTTCAGTATTAAACTCAAAATAGAGACAAGCCTGAGTCTTTGGTTCCAAGCTCTGTCCCAGGTAGCCAGATAGTGGGTCTGAGTCTGTCACTTGTATTTTCAGCAATCACAAAACCAAGTTATTATGCTTTTTCACTGAAACTGACCCAAATTTTGCATGTTGTCCCCTGAATTTACTGCATTTGTTTGAATGAATGAACACATGAAGAACTTGTGCACTTGAGAACTTACAGACTACAGTTCAAGAGTCTATGATAATTGCAATAGCTGGATAACATCTTGAAAATTAAAAATAAAGTAAAAAATAGTAAAACTACATTGGCAGCTGAATTCTTATCTTTAGGACTGTGTTAAATCCCACTTACAAAGGGAAAAAGTTAAATCTCTTGGAACTATTGCTATAGAGGAGTCCCAGAAAAGGCAACAATGTAGCATCACTTACTCTCATGCCATACTTTAAAAATCTTCCTGCTGACATAAGAGAACTTCCCGGTGCCACTCAATTTGAGCCCTTGGTGTAAAACCATGGCTGAAAGGATTCCTGGGTCCATAAGGAGGGAGTATAGCAGTAGAAGTAGACAAAGCATTAGTATAAGGCTTTTGGTGTACACTGTTAAGAAATCATTATTGTAAACTTTCTTGGGCTGTGGTATCCGCATTTAGAAAGTAACAAACCTATTGCATTGAAGGAGGCTCTCTCTGCTGAGATTATCTGGTGATATGACAGAGACCCTTTAATCTACAGAGTTCACATGCGGACTTACACAGCTAATCAACTCCATAAATGTCCACATATGGATACACAGCTTCTCCTGAAGCTCCCACTGTCAGAAAGATGGACTCCATATTACAGGTGGGATACAGGGATTTAGAGTGAGATTTCTAGACTGTGTCTTGCAAGGTTCCAACACATGATCATACTAACATCCTTTGATGAAAGACTATAATTTTTAAAGCAAGATGACACCAGGAAGCACTCAAGCACAAATTCAGGAATATAGATGACTCTTACACTGTCTCAACCTGCATAGCAGAGGGGACCTACAGTGAATGCTGCTTGCTCCCTGGCATCTCCTCTCCTGCAGAAGCTGTTTGCAAGCATGCTGAACTCAGTTCACATTTTCTGGCCTTGGTGCGGAGAAGCAGGGGATGTCACTTCCTAAGGGATTTTCATTCCTACATTTCTTGGCAGATTTTAGGCCAGTACAACTGCTCTGGGCCTGTGTTCAAAACCTATTCTCCTACTGTAGTCATTTCCACAAATGTCCTTCTCAATATCTCATTTCTCTCTACCTTCAAACATTGCTCACCTTACATGTATTTCCCAGAATCTGACAGAACATGGGAAATTCCTTTATTCAAGTTTAGAGTTTGCAACCTTAGACTATCCCTTCAAATCCCAGGTGGCCACACTTTCCAACAACCACCATTTCTACAGCAGTTTGTTCAGTCAGCAATAGCCTTGTACAGCAACAACCAGCTACATAAGAGGCCATTCCAACACCCATCAGGCACCACTGTCCTACATACAATGCTCAGTGTGGATGTATCAGCTGACCACAATGAATGCAATTCTTTCCTTAGAAACTGGGATTAATCTCAGTTGGTCAATAACACTTTATTTATCAAATCAGTGTTTGCCATTTTAAACCCCAACTTCTACCCACAGTTAACACCAGCCGGTCCTTGAGGTGGGAGAGTTGTTCATGTTTGGTTGCATTTTGTTACCTACTACGGGACATGATGAAGACTTTACCCTTTTGATATTGTCACATTAACTGTCTTTAATCATACCAAGCTGCCATCTCTGGGTTATCAATGTCCTCTTTATGATTTAGTATGACCACAATGAAGTTAGAGTTATTATTACTGCAGAATGCAGCAATTAGAACTCACCTAGACCATGCAAAAAATAGCACTTGGTATATAGATCTTAACACTGTATCACAATTTATAACTAAAGCTTGCCTTAAAATAAACTAGATTTTTAAAAATACTATAGGGACTACTCACATAATTAGTTGCTATTTGAAGTCAGTGTGATTTGTTGTATGAAACAAAGTAAGTGTAAAGTAAGTGCATTTTCATATGGAGATATATAACTGCAGGACATTTTAAAATCAGTCATGTTAGCATCAAGGTGGAACCATCATTCCTTTTCTGATTCTGTCTCTTTTACTTTCCCCTTTTGGAAAACCATTTCCCATTTAAATGAATAAAATTATTAATACAATTTATGTTACCATGAAATGCAGTTGGAATAAGTACCTTAGGGAAAAGATAATTAGAGAAGAAATCTACCTCACAGGGTTTGTGGTCTACAGTGTTTTCCTCTCATAAAAATATTAACATCTTGTACACATTCCAGCCTGCTTCTGAGAGGTGCTGAATGGACCTGTCAATGCAATAGTAAAGGGGTTTTAATTACGGCAGAATCAGATTTAGAAATCTCACACCTTAGGAAGGCCAGATCTATGCCTTTAACTGATATTGTCATCTTCAGGAAATGTAGAGTTTACGTAAGTAAACATACTCACATTTTTTTCTCCATTTGGACATCTATCCCTATTATAGAGCATAGAATGACCTGGGTTGGAAAGAACTTTAAATATCATCTAGTTCCAATCCTCTTGCCATATGCAGGGACACCTTCCACTAGACCAGGTTTCTCAAAGCTCCATCCAGCTTGGCCTTGGACACTTGCAGGGATGGGGCATCCATAACATCTCTGGGCAACTTGTTTCTGTGCCCTCACCACTCCTACAGTAACTAAATTTTTCTTTACATCTATTCTAACCCTACTCTCTTTTACTTTGAAACCATTCCCCCGTGTACTGTCAATACGTGCTCCTGTAAATAGTCTCTCTCTATCTTCTAACCTCTCTCCCTCATTCTCCATTAGACTAAGAGAGAAAGAACACACTGTTGCCTATGTCAAACCAGCAGCCGTCTATTAGTCAATTAACGTTTGTGCTCATAATATTCTAGAAAATTATAGAACGTTATATGTGGGAGAACAGAGGATAATTTGAAAGAAAAAATTTATATAGGTAAGATAAATGTGATAGAGAGTGGTGTTCCATGCAGTAAGGCAAGAATAAAATAATTTAGTTAGATACAGGATATAGTCAAGGATGCTTTTTAACCCAGAGAGGGATATTGAAGTTCTTCTGAGTAGGAGTAATGTCAAAAAATTATAGCAAAAATACAGACAAAACCCTACATCTTTCTTAAACTTCCAGAGAATTTCATACTGGTAGTTCATAATGCTTTGGGCCTTTGACAATAAACTGGTTTCAAGCCCGGCTAATCTGAAAGCAAAATTTAAAACTTATCCCGACCATTCATGCAAATCGTTAAAAAAAGCCAGTCCACCTGCTCACTTTGATCCTCTTGTCCAAAGTTAGACTGTCGACCCAAAGAATAGGAAAGAACAACAGAGACATGAACTCTGAAACTAGTATTTTTAGAGGTGAGTAGATCTCTGGGACTGACAAAACATAGCTGAGCATCCTTGCAAAGATAAGGGAACTGATAACATTATACTTGCAAACTATTTTAAATCGCAGCAGAGTATTAATTTTCTAACCTTGCATCTTCTGCTGTTGTTGGCTTGGCTGCTTCTCTGAATATGTCTCTGGGAATTAAGACTGCTGTCCTGAACAATGTTCCCAGGCCTGCTTACAGAAACCTGCTCTGCTATAATGTATATACATGCAGTTGCTTACTCAGAGTCCAAAAAACTTTTGAGTAGCTGTTATTTGTCACAAAGAGCTGACTGGCTGTCTTCAAAAAAGAAGAGAGGGGAGGAAATGTTCATTAAATTTGAAGGACATTGGCTAGACTGGGTATACAGTTCATTTCAAACTTCACTTAAGTAAACTTCATTAAATTCAAAGTTTTTTAACAGCATTGCTTATCTTCCTTCATATATACCATGGTCATTGTTATCTGGTGTTTCCCAAATAAGTGTCTCAAGGCACCTAGTAAGGCCATTAATGGGCATGCAATAGATCACATTGTCACTCTCAACGGAAACACAAAAAAATTTCTTAGTTCATATTATGAATACTGATCCTTGATAAACATAAAATCAATACAGTGTTCATTGTACAAAGCACTAATTACTAAAAGACAACTTATTTGTTTCTGTAAGTAATGGAATTAATCATTCCACAGAACTATGTTCCAGTAAAAAAAAATAGCAACTAAAAAACCCCTAAATCTTGATTCAAATAATCTGAAGTCATTAAAACCAGATTTTGTGTCCCACAAAAAGTTTCTGGTTTGACAGAAAAAGTATTTACTTTTCAGAAATACTTACATTATTAAAAAAACAAAACACAACAATAAAAATTACAGATTAAGAGAAAAGAACAAGAATGGTGTTCTACACCTGAAACCTCAGATCATTAACTCTTACTAAATTCCATTGCCAAAAGGGCAAGTAAGTAATAAAAAATTAAAATCATGTTATTTAACTTTTCATCCAGTATGGATACTTACAGGGTTTGTTTTAAATGATGGGAAAGTATACAACAGAGCAGAATTCAGCGTCTTCTTTTCCATTTCATCATCATGTACTCGATGATATTGTACTTTGCCAGTAAACATAGAATACTCAGTTGTCAAGAAAATAAAATAGATGTGCCCATTTAAATGTACCGAAACATAATATAAATTAATTAAGTGAATTATGTGTATGCTACATCTTCAAACTGTAATCTCATCTAAAAATTGCCATCTTATGCATAAAAGCAAGAAATCAAGAAGGAATGGCATGACAAAAAGACTATTGGTTTCGGGTTGAATGGTAGTAGTATCATGAGAAATAGGCAACTTATGTAGACTGCTGCAAATGAGCTCTAATTAAGACAGAACACTGTAGAAAGACAAGAAAGACACAAAATATATAAACCTAATAAGAAAAAAAGCCATCACAGGATATTTCATTTTATATTTAGTAGGTCTGATTTTATATCATTGCACTTATAAAGATAGCTGTGGAAATAACAAGCAGAACAGACATAGAGATGCAATGAGCTATAAATATTAGAAAAACTTTGAAAAAGGCCTTTGCTAATTGACAAATCTATTATAACTGCAAAGCTCTTATAGAAGGAGAAAAATTTATGTTTTGCTCTCCTGAAAGGAAAAAAACTTCAGTGCATGCAGACTCTTGCTTCCAGTTCTGAAAAACACTGGGTTAGAACCTAGCCTTCAGTCTAGATTTTCATATTTTCTATTCTGAACTTCCATGAAGATCATTTTGGGCTAGAGCTAGATAGCCTACAAGCACCACAGCATACTCCTGATCTCAGTCCAGTGGACTTTTCTCAGTCCTTTGAATGGACACACTTATATCGTGGTTTTGTAACAAACCTCATCTCTGCAAATTCTCATATGCCTTCATGGCATTTCAGTGAACCATGGTAAATAGATAAAAGCAGAAAGGGAGGATGTTTCTCAGAAGTTTTTTGTCTAGAGCTCCAAAGGTGTTTGGTCACTGTAAATGATTAAACGAAGCTGTTTAATTGAGGATTTTATCAGTTACACTGAGTTTTTAAATGTATATCAGACTACTAACAGACTACTTCAATCTTTCTTATAGGCCATCTGACATATCACATTCTGTTTGATAGCACTATATAATTTCTTTCTGTGGAGCAGCCAGGAACACCTCCAACATCAAAACCATTCTTGGAGAACCACAGAGAAGGAGACAGAGCATCACTACTATGACCAAACATACCTAATATACACAACGTTTTCACATAAGCGCAACCACAATCATGACCACCTATAATTCGAAACAGTTTCAGAACCTTTTTATCTTGGAATAAGACATACTGGCAAATCCATACAATGCTTCATTTACTTTCCAGGTGGGCAGTATCAACTGGCAGCTATCAAAACCTACCATCATAAATTATTCTAGTTCTTTTTCATTTTTTAATACATAAAACTCACCAAAGAACTATTTCAGAATTACTATTTCCAGTTCTGCAGGAAGATTAAATGAGATTAAATAGATCAACATGCAATAATACCAGACTAAAATCAAGAAAGCCAAACAACACCTATTTCATGAACCCATAACTTTCTAAAGCACTGTTATTTTCATGTAAGGTATTCAAAGCTTGATCTTTCCTGCAGATTATCTTTGCTTGCAAATTTGAATGAAATGCAAAGAAACAAACTCTTCCCTTCCTCGTTTTTCCCGTCTCCAAGATAAAGCCTCACTGTGCATTTTGGTCAGCATTACAGGAGAGGAAGCTGCAGTGTGAAGCTCAGGGAGGAAATGGCCATTGATGAAGTGTGCATGCTTTGACTGAATTGGAAAAGAAGCAGCAGCAGTCGAAAATCTGTTTCTGAAAACATATGAAGAATAGATTGAATTAATCTCACTTTTTTTTCCCTTACATGAACATCCTCCTTGCTCACCAGGAATCTCCTCGTTAAAATCACTTACAACACACCTTTGTACCCAAAGCCAGCTGCAATAAGAAGAACTTGCATTTGCCCAATAAAACCTATGAACAGTGCTGAATATTTTTGCACGCCATCTACTGGTACATTTTACCGAAACTATGACATCTAGCAAAAAAAAAAAAAAAAAAAAAATTGCCCTGAAAGACATACTTGAGTAATTTCAACCTTGCATGGAGTTCAAGCTTTTGCAGCTGAGCTGAAGCAGCTTTTGCCTGCAGCAAGCTGAATTTTGCTCCATAGATTATCAATTTTGATGTGCTTAAGTGACTAGTCATCAGGTGCACAAGCAGCAGCTCTCCTCCCAAACCCCTGTTCCTGTCTGTGCAAGAAGTTCCTGCCTCCATCCCTGCACTCTGTGATGCTCATCCACCAATACACAGCCTCATCCCAACACGTCAGTAACAAACTTTATTCTCACCGGCATCCTCTCCCCACATTTCCACAGTCCTTTACTGAGGATCTGTGAACTAACTCACCCCCCTACACAAACCACCCACCCACATATATACACAGAATGACAGAGGCTTTTTAAAGACTTTTGAATAGTTATTTGATCTCTCTGAGCTATAAGACTTCACAATAATTTCAGGCCCTTTCCTTAGCTTTCTAATGCTGCCAGCTCTCCCACTTCCATGAGCCAGTGTTTCATAAAGCCCCAGCTGCTGCAATCAAGATATCTGCAAGGAAAGCTCAAATCTTGTTTTTAAAGTAAATTTACAGACTTTGCAGATGAAAAGTCTGAAAGTACCAGGGCCCCAGGCTCAAAAGCAGGCAAACAAGCCCTAAATGTATTATTAAAAAATAATCAAAGCCTTGGAAAGAATGACTCATTAGTTTTGAATTCTTTATATATTTCATACTTATTTTTGGTGAGCAATTCACCACTTGGATTCTACCTTAAAAAATATTGTTATAAAAACAGCTTTCAAACTGATCAACATCTTGTGGAATGGACTGCCCAGGGAAGTGGTGGAGTCACCATCCCTGGATGTGTTTAAAAAAAGGCTGGATGTGGCACTTGGTGACATAGTCTAGTCTAGTTGAGGTTCTAGGGTAAGGGTTGGACTAGTTGATCTTGGAGGTCTCTTCCAACCTAGTGATTCTGTGTGTGATTCTGTGTGTGATTCAGCTCTTTACTCCCTGCCACTCTTCCCAGTAGGCCTTCAGCTCCTCAGCAGCTGAGACTGTAGGTTCCAAACTCCTGTTTGGAGTCCTACAATTAAGTGAGATCTTCTAGAAGGTAGTCTGTCATCAGCCGGCTCTTAGATGGAACCTCATGTCACAGGCCTTTAAAATAAAAGCCTTTATTAAAACATGGGACAAAGTCACCACAAAGGTACAGTGTTGCTGTGTAGAACAAGAGGGAAAACTTGGTCTGGGAGTAACAGGGAAAGTGCATTGAGGTGTGTGCATTGTGTTTTGTTGTATCCCACATAGCTCTGAATATTCTGTGCCCTCAGTTAATTAAAAGTGCATTTACACGCAACAAAGCATTATATACCTCTGACAAAGTTTTAACTGATTATTCTGTATCTGTCTTTGCAAAAACACCTTCAGTCATAGGAGCACTACAATTTCTGGAGTGGAAAAATAAATGACTACATATCCTTCTCCCCTATATTTAAATATAGGACACTTTCTAATGAATGAGTATAACCTTGGTATTCAATAGCAAGGAGAAGTCTTTCTAAAATAAACACACAGATGTTTATGCACATCTAATTTGCAAACCCAAAAGCCAGCATATGTGTATGTAAGATCTTTTCTTCATCACTCAATAGCGAAACATGTGAAAACAAATGTAAAAGGTGTAGTTATTCAAAGGTATGTCAAACAGATTCGTATATGTGTATCAGGCTAAAATTTGGCTTTTTCTTGCCAGATTCAGGACTTCATTTTATAAAAACTTGATATATATACCTCAAATCCAACCAAGCCTTCCCTGAAATAAGTTGACTGGAAAACCTTTAGCAAGTAGAGTAACTACAACTCACATATAAGGAGAACAGTCTTCATTGGGTCAGAAATCATTTACAACAAGAGCATCCAAACTGTCTTAGATACCTGCAGTTACTGTAAAATAAGTAATTTTTAACACAGGATGTACTCTAGAGATGAGGCAAAATTTTAAAAATCTTTCTATTTTAAAATACCAATGTAAGTAAATATGAAACTATTTTAAATACACAAATGTTGTATAACCATCTTATGTTTTCTGAGTACACTACAGTAGCAGCCCCAAGCTTCTTTTATCTTTTAAGCCCTTCTCCAGCTCTATATTGGCCCTTCAGCTTGGCATATATGTCCCATGGACAAAGTACTAGTGTCCTCCTTCTGATCTTCATCATCTTAACTTGCATTTCTGCCTAAAATCCATACTCTGCGCTTTCTATCCTTGCCCTACTCACATGCCTTCCTTATTCCCAGTGGCTTATGTTTGCCTCCCTAGGCTGAAGCTACAAATTCACATGTGCAGAAATGTCAGTGTTTTTAGAGCACTGTGTAAAGATTCAAGTATCCTTCCTTACTCTGAGCACTATCCCATTCTTGCAATAGTCTCATTCAATTCTGTGGGCCAAATTTTGTCATTCCCTTTGTCATGTAGAATAGGATCTCAGCCTTTGAATAGTCCCACTGATTTAAATGGGACTTATTCACACAATCAGCCATTAGTAAGAAAGGAAAGAGAAGCTGACATTATATAGTAACTTTTCTAATATGTCTTCTGATGGCACAGAACAACCTACTAATGATGAAACCTTGCAAAAATGTAGCTCTTTGCTTTTTTTTTTTTTTGACAAACTAGAAAAATCCTCATTTCTGTGAATGATATTCCTTGTACAGAATAGCATCCAAAGTATATCACAGTGATGAAATGAAAGCTCAGATTACAGCAAACCTATTCATCTGTTTTTACATTACAGTATAGTAGAAATGATATGTTATCTAAAAGAAGGAATAAGTTGTCTATAACCGTTTAACACCAACAAAGGTATTAACACTAAACAAAGCTATGACAGAGAAGAACACAGGTAAATAAATATAGACATAACTCACCAAATCCACATACAGGTGCAAATAAAATGTATCTGGTTAAAAATTCATTTCTGTGCATTTTACACATGTTACAGTAATCATACATTAGCATCATTAATTTTCAGAACACAGAATAGTGAAGCCACTGAGCATCCTGAAGAGTAAGAAATTAAAAGAAAGGGCTTCAAACATACAAGAATCCAATGCCTGTAATGGTCATATATGTTGAATTAATGCAGTCTCTATGTTGCAGACCAAATCAAAGTTCTAATAAAAGAGCTCCTTTAAACAAGCTCCAGTGAAAGAAACAGATCTGTTAAAAATAACACTGCAGGTGCTACAATATTATTGTGTATATATTGCTACTGTATTTTTAATAGTCGCTCATTCCTTTGGAGAGCAACTTGTAAAAGAATTATTCATTCTCTCTGTGCATACATTTTGAGAATAATTCACTGTACATTTCCAAATTATTTTCAAAGTGCACACACACAGGAAAGGATACAAAACTTTTCCCAGGCTACATTTGAAAGCTTGTCAGCACTCAGAGCTAAGGCCTTTAATCCCAGGCTTTAAATAATTTAGGTAACACTTGATTACTCCATTGCTGGAACGTCAAGCTCTGCAAAAATCTAAGTAACACAATATTTGAGGGAAAAAGAGAAAATATTCTACTATAAACACTCGAGTAAAATACATTTCCTGCAAACAAAGTGTGAACTGCAGCCTGATGTTTGCAATGCAAACTGTGGTAAAGCATCACTGAGGCTGCCCTCCAAATAACACTTTATTCCAATTTCCACTAGTAAAACACTTTAGTAAGGAGTTCTATGGTGCACTAGTCACAGTTTACATGATACAAAGTATGATGTTTAGAGGGCTTAAGACACAGCTTTTCCTTATGTTCATAGTATTTAATTCTGTACCCTAGCTAAAATGTGCACATCGACTTGAGACAAACAAAAATCCCACCCCCCACAACATAACGCACGCACACCATTTAGTTCAGATGAAAACAAAACAAAAAAAAAATAAAAATTTTACCTTTCTTGTGGACTAATTTTTTTCTTGAGAGAACAATTTCATTTTCTCAGGTAATCCACAGGGGATTCAATATTTGCTGTCTCTATGCATTTGCTAAATAAAGAATAAATAGTACAAATGTCTTTGTTCTCTTAAGTACTTCTCTCTGTGCCTTTACTGTTACTGTTAGCTACTTAAATTTTTCACTTGTTTTCTCCACTCAAAAAATAGTTCTAGCCAACAAACAGAACTTCTCTGTACAAAGATTTTTATATAATTTTCTTGGGGGTAAGAGATGAACATCGTATTGTGGGTTGTGTGACAATCTAAGCATATTTCATTACATAGAAGCACCAACTTAAGAATAATTAAACATCCTAAAAATTTATCAGAAGGCAACAAAGAAGAAGAAAAAAACAAACAAACACCTCCCCCTGTGAATTAAATTATCACTTATTAAGTCCTCTAAGATCCCTTTTCAATGCTGCCCTTGAATCCTTTTTCGCACAGGAATACAAAGGTTTTCTCTTATATCCATCAGTTCCTTTTCCCTACAAAGCTCACCGTTTAGCCCTGTGCAATATATAGTGCTAGAAAATCAGGATCGACAACAACAAGCCCACAACTGCCCTCAGCAGAGTCAATAAATGGCACATTTGACTCTCTCTCATACCATTTTGAACCAAGTCCTCACACAACTTCTGCCCTGACACCTCATCCATCAGCTCTTAAAACACAAGAGCAGCACCCCACAAGCAAACCTCTTCTCTCCTACGCCATCTTCAGAGTTGAGGCCCAGATGAGAAACAGCCTTATCTTCCAATATAGCCAGGATACACCTCTAAGATCAGACCTTGGCAATTTGACCTAAAGCTATCCTTACTCGCAAAACAAAGTCTCCATCATCTTCAGAGCAAGAAGGAAAGAGAGTGAGAAGGAAAACAGGGGTGGGGGTAGGGGAGAAAGTCCAGTCCTCTCTGACCTGATTGGAAACTTTGTTGTGGCAAAAAGAAAAAAAAATCTCTTTGGCCAGTTAAGAAAGTGCCTATGGTTGCTCTTGTATTGGGAGGGTCTGTTCGGGGTTTCTCAGTCTTCTTTTCTTTCTTTCTAACCCCCTCTCTTTCTCCCCTTCTCTTGTTTCAAAAGAGGCCTCTGGTCAGCGCTGATTAATAAGTGTTTTTTGTTGTGAAGTGTTGAATAATAGAAGATGGCCAGTGACCCAGGAAAGACTAAACCTTGTGCTATTTTATTGTGGCAAGCTGAGAAAGGGGCTTTAGGACAGAGACCCCAAGCACTGACCCGCACACATCCTGCGGATTCCCTATTCATTCTCACAGCCTTCCAGTCGCCCAGAGCTCCCATTGTTTGCCAAGCAACAATGGAGATTTTGCACAGAAAGTAAAGCTCTCTTCAGATTCCTCCCTGATGTTTTGCATTTGGAGAAACAACCATCCTTAACAGGTTTTTGCCCTAAACTGCATTTCATGAAAACTAGGATTTGGGCTTTTATTCTTATTACTCAAGACGTTCTGTACAAACCAAAGAAAACAAATATTTTCTCTTAATAAATACTTTTTTTTTTTTTTTAATTACACAACATGTTTTTCCTGGGGTATTGCTTCCCTCATGATTTAAGGGGGGGAAATGAGATTTCTTTTCTTTTATTTCTTAACATATCACTAGGCTTTAATGCATACTACATATCACTGTAATTCCTAAAAATAACTGTATTCAAGCATCCTCTTTTTTGAGTGGGAGCCAACTGGAGAGTGCTTCTCCTTTTAAAAAAAAATTGGAAGCAGAAAATTGAAATCTCTTGCTTTATTTCTGTTCTGATTAGGTAAGCCTAGCTTTTATCTCCTCGAAGGCTGGCCCCTTCCCCACACTCCAAACAAAGAGTTCATCCACAGCCACCAAGAAGGGCAAATGCCACTCCATAGACTTGCTCTGATTTACCTGTAGGGTCCAAACCACATTTCTTATTCCAAGCTAGGCATTTATTTGCACTCTAGCCATGTGGATAAATAACTCTTGCAGCTGTCGAGCTGTGCGAGGGTAGGAGCACAGTTAGATGGATCAGAGGCCTCAGGATCGAAGAGTTTACTTTAATTGCTTTCTCCGGCCTGTTATACACGGATCTCCGTTCCTCAATGGCATCTACTTGCATATGTCACCAAGTGGATAGGAGGTGTGGGTGTTTGCTTACGCCTTGAAGGTTTTGTGTTTTCTTGTGAATTTACTAGGGATTAAAAAACAAATGCAAAAAAACAAAGAGCAGTAGAAGGTTGCAGTCAATAGGACAAATTCCTATTAAATTGTAAAGAATGAGATTTCTTCTCCCTCAGTTATTTGAATTTATAACTGACTGAACATTTTTGTCCGGACCATTGCTTTCCCTCGGCATTTACACCTGTATAGGGAGGTCTAGAAATCCACCCTTTGGAGATGAGGAAGAAAAGACCACTCTGTCAGAGAAACCTTTAACAAGTGAAGGGGGAATAACAGTCTTTATTAAGGATATTGGGTAGCAGAATTACCTTGGCGGGGGCGGGAGGCGTTGTAAAACATGCATTTGCAAAAGGCTCTCAGGCTGAAACCCTTTCATTGGTGGCAAGGGGAGGGGGAAGCAGGGCGGGGGCTCGCAAACCCCCAGCTATCTCCATTTGTCAGCGCCACAGAGGAGGGGTCGTAAAGCCAGCGGCGCGGAGGGGTAGGCTGCCCGGTGGTCCGCCAGCCCTGCACATCCAGCTGCTGCTGATGTTCAAAGCGGGACGCGGCTACAAGTGCGCTGAGCGCGTCGGGCTCTGCCCAGGGCCGGCCGATCCCCGGGCCAGGGTGGATCAGAGGACCCCGGGCTTTCATTTTCATACCCACCACGTTAGGATGGAGGGAGTGAGGGGAGGAGAGGAGGGGGGGAAGGCAAGCGCCCTGCCGTATTGTTCCCCTGCAGAATTGATATGCTAATTCCCCTTGTGAGGGCATCACAAAGAACACCTTGCACTTCTGAAAGACTTTTGTGTCCTGGACGGAGAAGTTTATTATCAACTAATTAGCAACAACTTCTAGCAATGAGTTGGGTTACATTTTCATAAGCTTTGAACAAACATCCTGAGCTACGTTGTGTCAGGATGATGGGCTTGCTAAGGAAAATAGAGTTCTAAATCAGGGAATGAGCTTTAATAATTAGCGCCTGCTGTATATGGAGCCTCTGTCGACGTAGGTCTTCTACCGAGACTTTTGATTCACGTTGCTTCCAGGCTTGCAAAGGACCATGACAAGCACTCTACAAAACAAAATCTTACTCAGGGATGACTAGCCATTTTTTCCCTTCATATTAAGGCTCTTTTCTTCCAGACGAAGAGTATTTTACACGACCCTGATGATGCGCCAAGGATAACCAGTATATGAAGATGCTCAGTACAATAAAGTATATTCATATTAAATATTGAGAGGCTTGCTGTAAACAGTCTTGCTCTTCAAATATAAAAATCGTCTGAAAAATGGAAGGTCATAATTGAAATAACAAAAAAGAAAATGTCTAAAAATTTCACAGGTTTTCTGTTAGTTGTGGAGTATCTTGAGGGGTGTTTGTTTTATTTTGGTTTGGTTTTGGTTTTATTTCTGTGCTACTTTTATTATAGTTTTTGCAAAGAAGGAGGACCTCGTCTCAGTAATAGGCTAGCACAGTCCACTTTCTCTAGATTTCTTGTATCTTTGGAAGTAAAAAAGATATATGCTGTGTCCTTGGCTGAAAGTGAAACTAGATAAAAACAAGAGGACTTTATTTTTATCAGTGTAGTAAGGAATAGTTATTTTCTTATTGGCTTTATGTGATCAGAATACAGCAGAAACTCTCCTCTAAAGGTAACGTTCTAGGGTTTACTGATAATTCTTATTGACTGGTAACAACATACTTACAGCTTCACATAATACTGTGGGGTTTTGTTTTTGAGGTGTGTGATTTGCCGGGGTGGGGAGGGGTGGAGGAGTGTCATACTGCAGCTCAAGTCAGTACTAGGTTGATTTTGCTGTTTATACATAGATCTCCAGTGTGGCCTGTCTAAACCTGCCCTGGTCCTGAGGAGAGTACTGAGGAAGCTACAAGCCTTGGGCCCATATTGGGGTGCAGAAGAAAGCAGATCAGCCATGGCTGCTTTTGCAATTCACCTTATCCTGTGCTATTCAGTTCATTTAATGGGTAAACACACCCTTCATCATTCAGTCTCTTTCTGTCCCCTTCTCCAAGTGAATTCATTTGTTTAAAGTCCTAAAAGGTGGTATAAGGTCTTATTGAAACCCAGCAACGTAAGGGGTGGGAGTGGATTAGATTCCTTCATTTCCTTTCGGTAATCCTAAATGCAGCTATCTCTGGTTCCTTAATCTCCTCTAGAGTCGGATTACCACCCGTTTGAGCAAGTGCAGCTGGAATTAGGAGATGACAAGCATGCAAAGAAAGTGCCAAGAACTCCTGAGGTGGCCGAGATGTCGGGGTGGCCCTGGCTATCCCGCAGAGCCCTGGAGTCCCCCAGGGCCCGGGCCGTGGAGCTGGAAGATGGGGGGCGGCCCTGGTCCGGGCAGTGCTCACCAGCCCGCAGCGCGGACTGGCCTTTCTTCCCACTGTGGCTCCGCAGCAGCAAAGGCCACCGCTGGGTCGCTTTGGTGCTTCATTTGCCTCATGACAGACTTCTGCCAGCCCTACGGCTTTCTGACACGGCCAGGCTAGCCACACTCTGCCATACAGGAATGTGTATGAGATGTATACACACACACACACACACACACACACACACACACACACACACANACACACACACACACACACACACACACACGGATGGATGGATGTTCCTGCATTTGCTAGAAGAAAAGAATCGACATAAAATAGTGAAATGTGGAGTGAATTTGAACTTGCTTACGCTTTTTTCTGTCCACCTGGAAAAAGTCACTCCACGTGAAAACACATGTATTTGTGTGCAGTTACTTCTAGAAACAATCCCTCGTATTTGATTGAAACGGAATATGCTACCATGTATATTTAAGATTAAAGCTTTATTTTTAAAGGCCTGTAATCCTTTCAAGGAGATTTTGTTGATATAAGACTTCATTGGAAAGTAATTGTGGATTGTATAGCTCTGACCTTTGCAGAAAGCAGGGTGGAGGTCTGCACAGCTGAGAAATACCATGCATCAAGTTCTTGGGAAGCCCCTGCAGACAAGATAAGTATGCATACAAGTTCAAGAATTTATTTAAAAGGTTACAATTAGTGGTTCAGTCGTCAAATTTGGGGACGTGGTATTTTTACACTGAGAGAAATACATGATTTGAATATGCATAAAGTTAAAAAAAAAATAAGGCCAGGCCTTCTACACAAATTGGAGGCAGCTAAATGCTCTTTTGTGCCTGCAGCTCTAAGGAGGCTGTGATGCATGTGAAGGAAAGTGACTGACTTAACTCATTGGGATTCAGGGAACGACCTGCCCTCTTTTGAAAAAAAAAAAAAAAAAGGAAGAAGAGGAAGAAAAGTAAGTGTGCATGTGTGTGTGTGCATGTTCGTGTGTGCGTGTGTGTGTGACAGAGAGAGAGGGAGAGAGAGAGAGGAGGGGAAGACTCACACAGAGTCCTGCTTTCCTGAACAGAGAGCTGCTGGTTCCCAAGCAGAAAGTATTAGGAGAAACACAGCATCTTGTGTCTTTGCTGCATTTACACAATGAAATCACTTCTATTTTTATTCCTGCTAACCGGACGGTTTTGCTTGAATCCAGTCAGAGCCATGGACGATGGGAACAAAAAAGTTCTTAAAAACAACTATGGGAGGGGAAAAAAAAGGAGGGAAAAAACCCAAACAAACCCAATCGTGCTCGGATGAGGATTATTCACTTTAGCGCTGGCTGTAAGTACAAAGTCTCTTGCTGCGTTTCAGAGAGATAATGACAGGCTGTTGTTTAGGTTGAGGTTGCTGCGGTTTGTTTTGATCCTTATTGTTCTACCCCTTTTCTTTATTATTTTTTTTAATATGTATGTATCACCCCCTCTTTATCAGTCTTCTGCCGACTTACTTAGATAAGAAAATAAAAGCGGGAGAAGGGCGGGCAGCTGAGCTGAGCGTGGCGCTGCGGCAGCAGCCACGGGCGCGGGTCTCCGCGGGCGCGGAGGAATGTCTGCAGCAGCACAGCAGAGGGCTGTTTTCGGCATCAGTTTGTGGGCTTAGCTGGGTTGAAAATGCGCTGGGGTTTTTTTGGTTCCTTTTTTTTTTTTTTTTGGCACGGGAATTTGCGCGCCTGTTTGTGTACATACACATCCCCAGGCAGCGTGGTCTACTCGGGTCTCTGTAGTGTAACGTGCGTCCGCCCAGCTTGAAGGAATGCGGTGGTCAAAACAGCTTTCCAGCTGTTAGGTTTTTTGGGATTCCTAACCCACAAGCACACACACTCCCCAAGCGTACATGTGATAGTGGTACTTTTCCATGAAAGGATTTGCTTTACATAAACTAAGACCAAAACTGTCTCCCTCTCCCTTAGCCTAGTCGCTTTTCTCCCCCTCCCTTTTCTCCTTTCTTTATTTCTGTGAGAGCGCTCCTGGGAAAGCGGATCGGTTAGAGGAGAAGGCTTTAGAAATCGTGGGGGAAAATGTAAGAGAATTGAGAGGGTCCGGGCTTTCTTTGTGTGGTGCTGAAGCCGCGAAGCTGCTTTGTGCTTTGGAGGGAGAAAATGGCGAGTCCTATTGTATTTAGGCCATTTTCTTCCGGTACAAGGGTTTTCCCCCAAATCTTAAATACTTCAGGGCTCTTTTGAAAGAAATCTCCCAGACTACGAAGTGTGAATGGCTTGAGCTCTGCCTTTTCCCCAGCCGGTAGCACCTCACATTCGAGAGGACGCGCACATTTCTCCTTGCAGTGCTAGCGCACAATTTCTAAAGCTGCTGCATTCAGACCTTCTTGCAGCAGAGGGGCTATTTCAGCTGCTCTTTGCCTGCATTATTCAACTCGAGGGAACAGGTTATGAGAGAAGAGGGAACTGAAGAAATAATATCGAGACCTTGTCCTTGCTTTTAAATGCTAAGGAGCAGCGTTAACCAATTGTGTGTCTGTGTTTGTGTGATCTGAGAAAAGACTCGTGAACGACCATCCGACTTTTCCACTAAATTATTTAAACTTTGTGTATGCACATATGAAAGTGTGTGTGAGAGAGAGTGTATCTATATGCATGCAGCCACCTAAGAAAATCTTTCTTTTAGGTTTGGAAAGAGGCCGTATACACATAAAGTGAGAGTTTAGAGCACACTTAACCATTGTGTGCAAGTTATTCCTGTCACAACGTTCCATGAAAAAACCAGTTCTCAGTGTTGTCAGTTCTTGTCAGGTCAGCTTGTAGGTAGGTACCAGCTACCAAAAACCGCTTTTGAATTTCCACATTAATCCGTTTAAGGAAACAAATGAGAGTCCGAGCTTTAAAGACCCTTGTCCGTTATTAACCACTTTATATTAGCATGTGGGCTTGCCTAGGCATCAGTGATTAAAAGCTCTTTGAAACAGGAGAACTATCAAATAAAATCCAAGAAAGGTAAATCCACCACCTCCTTCCAAGGTGCTGAATTAAAAAAAAAAAAAAACACCACCAAAAAAACAACACCAAGTATTATTAGTGACAACAAAAAAACAACGGCGTTGATGGAAGTGCCCTGGAGGGGCCGCAGGCTCCCCGGCCCCATGGCTGCGGGGGCCCTCCCGGGCGCCCGAGAGCGCACAGTGCCGCCCGCACGGCCGGGGAAGCAGCGCCCGCTGCCGCCGGCGGGTCAGGACCATGGACAGGGCCCAGACTCAGACGGGGCTGACTAATGTCACCCCGGGAAATGGGGGGTGAGAGAGGCTGCCTGCCCCCACGGAATGCCGGAAGCCTGGGCTGCTCTGTCTTTCTTGTTATCCCTTTCGTGTGGCTGCTCAAGTTTCTAAGCAAAAGACATGAGAAATTATAATTCTCCTGCAGGAGAACAAGCTCTGTTAAAATGTCGTGCCAGTCATTTCTCTTCTTACTGCCCGCAAAGAAGTAAAAGGATCTCTCCGTTCTGCGAACAATTGCTTTTTTTCCCTTCAACTCCGAGCCAAAAATAAAGCTACAGCTCGGATCAGCTGAATGACAGTGGTGTAAATTAAATTGATTTTATCAGTGAGCAAGTTCCACAATTGGAAAAATTAAATGCCACTTTGACAGACAAGGATAATATGGAACAGATCTATAAAACAGCTCCTTTGGACAACAACAACAACATCAACCCAACAGAAGCCTAGATACTGGCGATCACGTCTTCTTCATCCTGCTCCGTTTTCACATCATCTAGTTCGCCTTTCTGCTGTACCGAAACGATTGAAACCATTGTTTGATGCAAAGGGACTAGCGATGATGAGTCATGGAGTTTATGCCACAGCAAAGGCAACAGACATGGTTCTCGGGCACATTTTTTATTTTGTTCTTGCTTCTAATTGGAGTCCCCTTTCAGACACACTTGCAGTACTTTCAACCCACCCCACAGCTCCAACAAACTCGAGACTGAGCTCTGGGAATGACAAGCCGCTCTACTTCCACCTAAGAATTGCACAAATGCAGCCTCCAAGTCCTTTAGCCAGTAAAAGCCCTACTTCTGCACATGCTGCCGACCCCGGAAGGCGAGAGGAGGCCTTGAGCCACCTTTGCGCTCCCTGCATGCCCTAGGCTCGGCCCGGCTCGGCTCGGCTCGACTTGATGCCTGCTCGACGGGGCCTTCCTGCCGCAGAGACACCGCATAGCTCTGGGGCCAGAGGAGTGGGATGTCCCCGCACAGACAGCGAGACGCTCCGGCCCGCAGCCCGCCGCTGCCCCGCCAGGATGGGCACAGCGGGAACAAAGCCCGAAGGGCACGGCGAGGCCTGACTCGGCTCCGCTGTGTTCCCGGCCCGATGCCAGGCTCCGGAATGCTACGGACGGGAGGATGGGGCGGCGCGGGACCGGGGACGCGGCGGTGCCGCAGTGAGGGGGAGTCGGCTGCCGTGCGGGGAGGGTGGCCTCTGAGTGAGCCGGGGATCAGGCTCCTCTTCCTCGCTGTGACTATACAGATTCATGTGACATTGAGGTTGGGGAGGTGGGAGGAAGGCGGGGGAGTGGGAAGAGAGAACCCAGAGGGAAGGGGGAGGGTTGAACTTTCTGCCGGGCTCGGCTTTTCACACCTTTCTTTCCTGACGATGCGTGAGGACGTTTTGTGAGAGAGTGGCTCGGTAGGGTCCTATTCGAGAAGGTCCCCCTCGACCTTGCAGGGACCCGGCCGGGCGGCGTGGGTCTGGGATTGTGCCGGGTTTCAAGGACACGGGAGATGATCAGGACTTTGGGAGCCAACATCTGCCTGGCTGGTGACGTCAGCAACCCCGTGTAATCCTCTTGTACTGAAGGCAGATGCCTTATTTGTTTGGCTGGAGAGGCATTAATCCCTAATTCTGGAGCAGCAATCGAGGGTGAGAGACCGGACTGCTTCCTATCCCCCGAAAGCAGCTAGCGGGGCTCTCCTCTCCTGTGCTCCGCGGCTCTCTGGGCGGAGGAGCCTCCAAGCCCTCGGCAGGTTTGACTGTTTTCTTTTTTGTTACGACTTTTTTTTTTTTTTTAGTATTTGGAGTGGGTTTTTTTTTCCTTATTTTTATTTAGGTGCTTGAATTTCCCGCTATGGATTTAGTTCTTTGCTCTCAAGACGAAAAAGAAGGGGGGAACTGCTGTTCCCCGCAACTCCTCCATCCGTTTTTGGTTTTTGTTTTGGGGTTTTTTTTTTGTTGTTTTGTTTTGTTTTTCATTTGAAGCTTTGCCCGGTGCTTGCTCTTCGGGGATTTTGCAGCGGCGGGCAAGGAGATTGCTGTCTGCAGTTCCCTGCGGCCAGCCCGTTCCCGTTGAGATGCAGAGACCCAGATGCCTGCTCGCCCCAGTTCTGCGGTGATGGGCGTTCCGCCTTGTCTCTCCTCGTCCGCAGACGGAGCAGCACCACAAGCTCGGGTCTGGTCGGCCCCAGCTCCGCGTCAGTCCGTGTGGCCCCCCTTCGTTTCCCTTCCTCCTCTTCCCCTTCCCTCCCCGCCCTTCCCCTGCTCTGACTCCCCCCTCTCTTCCTTTTGTCATTGGCAACCGCGCGGCGTGCGGGCTCCCGGCGCCCTTCCCTCCCCGCCTGCCTTTCCTCCCCGCCTGCCCTTCTAACGCTCTTGCTTTGTCTCTTTTCCAGGCGGCCGCACGAAGGAGCTGCGGTGCCGAGGGGAGCAGGAGCAGTCTGCCCAGTTTGCCCCAGGATGCCCCGACAACCTACGGGAAAAGTCTCTGGAACGCCCAGTTCGCCGCAGGAACCCTGCCGCCGCCGCATACAGTCGCAGTACATCCCGCTTCGCCTCCTCTCTCTCTCCTGGGCCCTGGGGCCAAGGAAGCAATCGAGGTCAGCCGCCCGGTTCCTGGGGTCCGGCCGGGGCCGAGCCCGCAGGGTGATGCAAGGTGCCCGGCTGCTCCGCTCCTCCCCGGCGCGCCATCGGCACCGAAAAGGAATGGTCCCCGTCCTGAGCGGTGAAAGATGGCAAAAAGCGTAGTAATAATAACAATAAAAGCCTAGGCTGATTTTATTATTTTTTTTAATTATTTTAATGACTTCACCCCTCATTTCCTCACTCGCCAGTTCAGTGTAGGCAGGCCAGATGGGCTGCCCAGACCCTCCCGGGAAAGGGGCAGGTGCGAGTGAGTTAAATTTTTTTCCGCTTTACAAAGAAAGATGACACGTCCTGCCCTTTCATTTTTCATCGTCGAAAGACCCCCTCTCCCCCCTTCTTCCCCCGACTGAGAGGAGCGGAGATGCTCTGGGGGTGCGGGCTCCCCACCCCCCCGCCTGTGCTCCAGGAAAGCCGCAGGACCAGGTGGACCGAGGCAGCCAGAAAGAATGGTCAACCCTCTCAGCCAGGGATCTTAAAACACAGACGTCAAGTCGGGGAGAGCCAGCTCCTGTGTTTAAAATCACGCGACGACGCTGGTGAAATTAAAGCAGTCGCCTGGAAGTGTGTAATAGGCACACGCTTAATTTCTGTCTTTTTTTTTTTTTTTTCAATCCATTAAATACATATTTATCAGCTTCCTGAGCATTGCAAACAACAGACCGGCTAGTAAGAAAACTCGAACAAGAGTTATATGCAGCCGGGCCAGGATGGGACTAGGGCGGAGGGAAATTACCAGTTTTTTGTTTTCTTTTTTTTTTTTTTTTTCCGGGGATCGGTTGCTGTTTTGCTTCCAGAGAGAGAGAGAGAGAGAGAGAGCGCTCTAAGGCTCTGACTCTCCGTGTTCACAGCGGACCTTGATTTAATGTCATACAATTAAGGCACGCGGTGAATGCCAAGAGCGGATCCTCAAAGCAACATGAAAGATCTCGCCAGAACATACCATAACAATAACGTTATTAATAAAAGTACTAGCAAGCTGGAAAAAAAAAAAAGTAAAAAAGAAAGACAAAGCAATAAGGAACTCGACAGCCTGTACTCACCTACTGAAATCGAGACTAACTAGGACTGGCATACGGATCGACTCAGCCCGGTGGAGAGGAGATGCCGCTGCCACGGGACGGGCGCCCGCGGAGGCAGCTATCAGCAGCAGGTAACGGGCCGTGGGGGGCTACTGAAGCGGTGGGCTGGCTGTGGTGGTTTTTCAAGGTAGTGGTGACTGGATCTCTCGCTTTCTTGGGCAGAACCATGTAAAGACGATTGATGGGAAATAAATATATTTTCTAATATTATAATCACAAGGATTGTTCTTTGCGCATCGCACAGCCGGTAGCTAGGAGTGCCCTCTCGGTAATGGCTCCTCCTCTTGCGAGGCTCCTCTGGAAGCCGAGGAACGCGGGCCCGGCGGCTGCGGCGCGGTGCGCAGGGGGCAGTGGAGCAGCGTCCGTGCCGCGGGCCGGCAGAGCCATGTGTAGCGTCGGTGCACGGGGCGGGGGGTTGCTGGAGGTGCGGCGGGGGCACTGCAGCAGAGTCATGTGCGGAGAGGCAGCCTGGATGCGCGAAGGAGTGTGCGGAGAGAGGGTGCGGAGGGAGAGCGGGGGGGAGCAGCGTATAGGCGCCGTGCTGGGAGCGCGGCGCAGAGCGGTGCCGGCGGGAAATGGAGCGGCGTGCGGGCTTTGTGCGCGGGGCTGGGCGGCAGAGCGAGGCTCAAGGCGGCGGCTTGCGAGCGCCGAGCGGGGGCGGCGGCAAGGCAGGGTGTGCGGAGCAGCTTACGCGCGGGGGAGGCTGGCGGGGCGGCGGTGGCAGCGCGGCGTGCGCGGGGCCCGGTGCTTGCGCGGCCGGGGCACGGNGGGGGCGGAGAGGAAGAGAGGCTGGGGTCTCCGAGCCGTCGGCAGCGGAAGTCTTTGTTCCGCTGGGCTCGGAACAAAGGAGCTGCGGGACCGAGAGGGAGCCAGGGCCGCGGCCGGTGCTGTCCCTGGTGCTGGCGGCGGCATCGAGCTCCCGTCGCGGGCCGTTAGACCACTTGTTCTCGCTCGGGCAGGAACGTCCCGGTGGCACCGGCTGTCCCTCGCGACGGGAGTGTCCCCGGAGGAAGAAAGCCCAGCATTCCTGCCGGTAAAACAGGACAGCGGCTTGGCCTGCGTCTCCATCTGCGCGCGGCGCACAGCCGCTGCCTCGGCGGAGGCCCCCAGCCGGTCCCCCCGCTCATCCCTCCGGTTGAGTCCTTTCCCACTCCCACTCTGACACAGCCGGGTTGGAAGAAGGTCCTACGGGGGCTTTGGCATGCTTCCGTCCCGGCTCCATCCACGGCCATCTGCCGCGGCCTAATTCTGCTCTGCCGTCTATTAAACGGCAGCCACAGCCAGCCAGGGCAAGGGATGCTCTCTAAGACTAAATAAGGCAAAACATCCAAGAAACGGCAATAACCACAAGAACTATAATGATAACAACACCATCTGCCTGAAGGTTGTAGAGCTTTATCCTCTTTCCTCTTGCACTCAGCAGACAGCCCTGGCTACAGTGGGTTTTTTACTAAAGACTGGATTGCAGATCGGACTGATCACGCTTCTCTGCAAAGCAATAAAAGGGGAGAATTCCTGCCCTTTCCTCAGCGTCTTCATCCCCTTGCGATGGTCCTTGTGCTGTCCAGTGGACAGATAAACACACAAGCTACACTGTCCTTTCTCTTCAGCTCGGAGAGTTGAGGTCAAGTCTTTCTCGATGCACTGCCTACTGCTGCCAGGCCACATAGCTGTTCTCATTTCTTGTTTTGAGATACCTGTTCACATATGCAGATCTACCTATGCATACATATGCACATTTCTGTAGTTTTTATGTACCCTCAAATTGTCACAATTTCTATTCATCATTGCCTCTTGTTTATATGTCCTTTGTAAGACCCAGTGCTTTGCAGGATCTATGGGAGCCATGCAGAGAACAGAGGAAAGTCTATCTTCACCTGCTCATGTGCAAGCCAGGATGATGCACAGCTGAGATTGACCCTCATACAGGTAGAGATCAGGGAGATCATTTAAATGCGATGCGTCCTGAGCAACTTGAAGGACTCAGTTAAACTCTTTGCAGGATTACAAATGTGAACTGACTATCCTTGCACCAAGGCATTATCTTCACCTTTCACATCTACCTCGTTTTTGCTTTCTCGGAAATTGATGCTAAAGATTTGTTATAAACATTCTATACTTCCAAAGCAAAAGAAACATAAATATGTAAGTGAACCTGCCACTGCCAATCTTTTGGTGTAGCTTTAAAAATATTCCTTAATGCTTTGAAAGAAATGGAACTTTGGAATTGATAGAGCTTTCTTTTGGGAAGCTTCCAGAGACAGGGAACCTTCCTGCCTTCTAAGCCACAGTAGCAAAAATAACAGTGGTGATGATGATGATGGAGCACATAAAAAAGGATATAAGGAAGGTCTGAAGACCCAAGTGATGAACTGTACCGTCTGAAGCAATGCATTTCCCCTTCCGATGTCATATTGCTGCTGTAGGGGGTGGCATCTGAAAGTAAGCCACATTTAACATTCACTTGCCTTCCTACTTTGAAAACAGAACAAAACCCCAGCTCTCCGCAATTTTTCTTGGGATAGCCTGATTTCCGAGGCTCCCCATGGAGAAGAGCAGTGAGCACTGCCTGCCAGTCTCCCGTCAAGTTAGAAGACATCCACGTTCTCCCCCTCTCCCGTTTTTTTTTTTTACATCAGTTTTTCTTTTTCCCTCCCTAAGCTACGCCTGCCCAGAGCCGGGACGGGGAGGGCACAGCCTGGCTCCAGGACATCCCCGGGCCCCAAGAAAGGGCCTGGAAAGACCCCAGGACGGCCCTGGAAATGCCCCAGGACGATCCGCCCCCGCCAGCACTGCCGCACCCCCTGGCGGCCGCGCACGGCACCTCGCCCGGCGCCGCGCAAGTCCCGCGCAAGTCCCGCACGGTGCAGCCCGACCTCTGCGGCGGAGCCCGAGAAACTGCAAGTAAGAACCATTTAGAAACAACGTATCGAATCAAAAATATCTTAAAAACGTCAAACGCACGTCATTCTAAATGTTTTGCGACGCGGAGTGGGAGAAGTGATCTTTTAACGCCTTCCCGGTGAGACAAGGTTGTTCATCTCATGTGAATTCGGAGCTGTAGAGTATCATCTGTGACAAGAAAATATTAAGGGAAATGAGCTGCCACGTGCTTACTGCAGCTCTTGAGGTAGTCTGGGGCATCAGTTTCGCTCAGGGACAAACAATTCTACTCTAGCAGGAGGCACAGTCAAGGTATTGTCCAGTTTACAGACACAGGCCATCTTTTTCAAACGTTAACAGCCTCTAATTTAGCTTTTGAATCAGAAAGATTAAATGCCAACATTTAATTTTGTTTCACTTGTCCTCCTGTACACAAGGTGGTGACTAAGAAAGGTGTAGAGCACAGGTAAGTCAGGCAATAAGCAAAGCAAGCCCTCCAGCAGGACATGCACTGTCCCACTGCCTCCACCCTGCAGAGCTGTCCCAGCAGCAGCATCTTCCCCAATGAGAGAAGCAGAGGAGAAGCAATTTGCCTGATGTTTCAAGGCCCAGTGCACAGTGGTGACTGCCAAAGAGAGGGACAGTGGAAGAGCCAGTTAGCAAGGTATGTCATGAGATGAATTTTCACACTTTGCACAAAATTCCTCACATTTGTTTTGTATTACTTAGCTCCTCTGATACTGATAAATTACCACAATAACTGAGATAATAGATAGTAACATGAAATAATTTTTGCTTTTTCTGCTTTAATACCATGATGAACATTAAGAGTATTGCACTACTTTATACTAAATATTTGTGTGTCTGATATAGCCCTAAAAAATCTGACTAGAAAAGTCCCACAGTCCGAAACAGGAAAGAAATACCAAATCTTAAATATACTGTTAGTATAAAATATTTTAAACTGTAAGTTAAGGATAATTAGGACTAGGAAATTATTAACTTTTGCACTGTTCATGCTAAGCTTGCTTTCAAATTTGCCATATTAAATTAATTCTGTTTATTAGGCAGTAAGTACAGGTTGCATGTTAAATAATATTAACTAAAACATACACTTAATACTTGTTCAAAAGTACTTAAAATTTAATCTAAGATTGTTAGCTCCACCACTAACAGGTTTTTGGTATAAGAAAATGCAAGATGAAATACTCTGTTCACATCAACTAACTAGTGTCTATTTGAACTGATCTTAATGAATGCAGCTGGTAAAGAAGATAGTAAGCAAGGCAATAGCATTCTTTTCCTAGAAATTTTAAGCAAGAATTACAGAATTATTTGGAGTGGTTTTACAGCCTTTTGAACATAGACAACTTAACACATATAGGTCTTGCCAAATTCAGAGGGTTATGGCCCAGCACTGTGATGACATTTTGCAAAACCTGTGTAAAATAGCTGTTCGGTCATTTCTGAACATAAAACCTATTCCATACACCATCTCTAACTCACAAACTGGATCTGTTAGAGGTATTGGAAGTATTTTTGGACCATCTAAAGATATATTATTTTATTTACTATTAAACATTCAGACCACAAGTCAATCAAATGAGAGAACATTTTTTAATGAGTTAACAGCTCACTGTAAAAAGCTCTTACCTTTACTCTGTTGTTTTTCAAACTTAAGAACTTTTTGCTATTTGTCCTTTCAGTCTAATATTTGTGAATAAAATGAAAAAGCAGCTGTGACAGAAAAATAAAAGGCACAGACTTTAAATTTTTATCATGGACACTTCCAGGTAATCTGACAGAGTGGGTGAAGTCCAATAAAAATCAAGGGTACAACTTCTTTCAAATTAGAAAATTTGGCATATGTCTGACTCCTATTAAAATGAACAAAAGAATAAAAAAATGTGTGTCTGTCACTAATTAAAGCAATAATTAGTGAGATGTTGACCTATTTTAAAGATTTATAGTTACTCATCTCTCTTCTGTAGAGGATTATAAAGGCCAATCAGAATAAATTATTTCATTGAAAAGAGCATCAAAATCCCAAAGGAAAACAGAAAAATCAGTGTGGTTTTCTTCTTTGCATCTCTTTTGCTCAATTTCAAACAATTAAAATGTCAGACTACCCACCTTAGTGAAAGTGGTGTCATCAGCTACAGGTTTCAGGTTGCAAGTATTTGAGAAATACATGGAAACCTGTCAGGTAAAAAGGAAAAAGTGTTCATTTTATCATGGTAAGTATAAAATTAAAATGACATATATGCCTGTTCAGAGAGATGTTCTGCACTTATATGTACACAAACTTAATTTTAATAAGCTTGATTTTTAGCAAGATATTGCACTCTCAGAACAAGAGCCAGGTTTAAACACACATGAAATATTTGAAGCACATAGGATCTAATACACATTTGGAAAGGAATTCCACCCTTCACTAAATGAAGTCTCGATTCAAGATGGCGCTGCAGCACGTACTGCAGTCCCCAGCTGTGCCTCAGGCCCACAGCTCCACGCTGGAATAAGAGCCTCGATGTGCTCATCGCCCCCCTGACTCCCAGGACAGAATAGACACTTTGGAATTGTTGAATTCCTTTGAACTGAACGTTCATACTACTCACACAGCAATGGGTATTACCAAGGTCAATTTTCACACTATTAGTGCAGTCAGTTAGATGCATTCGGGGTCCTCCTAATAATATATATGTACAAAATAGAGTAGCAATCCTGCGTAAAGAGAAGTAACACATAATAGCAGAGAGTTGGCCCAGAAACACTCTTCCATATTTATGGAAAATGTAGGACTTCTGGACTATTACATGAGAAAAAACAGAATGACTTTAAGAACTGGGAATAATAGAAACAGAATTAAATGTCACTTAAGAACATGGAACATCAGACTCTGGAATTAATGAAACTGTTCCATGTTGTAAGTTAGGACTACAATTGGTGGGAGGCAGTGGGAGGAAGAGGACTTTGGGTAGCATTTTGTTGCATAATATCTGTATGCCAGGTATGTGATATACACCTGGAAAAAAAAGGCCGGTATAATCCTAGATGTAGACAAGCCTTCATTGGGATTATTTAGTCTCATTAGTTATGGTCAAGCAAAAAGGCTGCCAAGACAGCAAATAGGATAAAGAATCTCCAGTCAGGAGCTGATAACAAGAACTTTTATTTGTCAGCCCAGCAAACTGAAGTCAGAGGAGAGGTATGACAGCTCCTGGCAAATACTACAGAAGAAACAATACTAGAATAGGTAAAGAAATAATTGTGCTAGTAGGATGTTATCTTAAAAAAAAATCCAAAATCCTAACCTAAGCATAAAGGGAAGTAAATTAATAAATAGTCTTCTCATAAGATGGTGGAGGAGAGGAAAACATATTTTAAGAGTGAGCAACTGAATTAACTTACTAGAAAGAGTATTTTCTCTAACATGTTGAAATCTAAAAATAAAATTAAAAAAGAAATTAAGGTCTCAGTCTGGATCACGAGTATTTATGAGCTCAAAATCTAGGACAGTTGTAAAATAAAAGGTTGTTTTGAAAGGGAAAGAGAGAAAGATAAAAAGAAAAAGAGCAAGACAAAGTGAGAGGAAGAGAGAGAGAAACAAGGAGAATCAAAGAGAAATAAGAAGAAACTGAGAAAGGAAAGGAGAGAGAGGTACTTTAAAATAAAAATAGAGTTCCCAATTAAACACTTTAATCCACTTATCCAAAGTATTTTTGAATTGAGTAAATTAATGAAATGTAAAATTTCACTGGTTGGTTTCAATGAATCAGCATATTTTCTTACAAATATTATTGATAAATCCTAAATGCACTATCATATGAACACCTGTCTGTTCTTCTTTGAAGTGTTCCTTCTCTCACTATGCAAAACTTACATAAGATAGACTTCAATATGTCAATAGTATTGTAAGCTTACAGAAATAGAAAATCTGGATATGTTATGACTTTGTTAACCTTACTGAAAATAAATTCTCTAAATCAAGGGATTCAAAAGCCTTTCTCTTTGTTGAATTTTCTGATTGTAAGCAAAGAGATAAGGAAAATGCAAAGATAACTTGTTTATAGATTTTGTGGATTGACAAAATAACGTTTAACAAGTTTTGTGTTGTACTAGTTGCAAACAATCAAAGAAACACAGACCTTGGATGTTTTGTGATTAAACACACATAGGAGCGCAGATACATTGTTTTTGTCTGCATGGTGATTTGTGCACAGTCATATATAGATTAAAAATATGGATAGATAAATAAATTCATCCCAGATATCAATGATATTAACATTAATCCATTTTCTAACAATTAGAAGTCCATAAATCCATGTTACATCATGTTACAAATTTCAGCAATACATAAACTTCTTTTTATTTTCCTTTTCTCTCAATTTTGGAACAAAGAACACATCAGAGAAAAGTCACCTAAGGATGCAAAGGTTGATGAAATCCTAAATACAGGAAAACAAGAGGTTAGAACTGAAAATCGTGACTGTTTTTACCATCTGAAACACTGCTGCATTTCCAGACACAGTGCATGATGAAGGCTGTTCCGAGGCTCACATAGGACGTGAAGGAGCAAGGCTACACAAGCTCATCTGCATGGAAACTGTGAAACTACCTGGAAAATTTGGGGAATACTGAGCTGACCATTTATTAGGAAGATTGCCACTGATTCTGAGTAGAAATGGAGAATGAGATTCCATGCAAAGTTAAGTGAAGAGAAATAATTCTGCAACTTCAGAAGATTATACAGCAATGCGGAGAAGCACAGAAAGGAGGCGAATAGTTCGAAGTACAAGAGAACTGTGAAAAGTACTTTTTTCTTTTTAATTTATAACCCATTCTGTTCAGTTGCTTATGCTCATCCTTTTATGTTCAGCTTAAGACATCTGTGCAAACAAGCTTTTAACATTTTTTGGACAAACACAAAGATCTCTAGATTTTTATATCTCCACACGCACATGGTTTTGTTCAATTTATTCAATCATTCACTCTCTCAGAAACTAAGAACAATTCTGTCCAGCAAGCAAGAGCCACAGACAGGCTCCAGTAATTAAGGAATGCCTTTGAAAGACCTTTTTCTGATGAAACCTTGTCAGCAGAATCTGTGTTTGTTGGATTCCTGACTGCAGTATTCCTTGAGGCACATGAAGTAGGATGAAGGGCAGAGGAGATGGTGATTTAGGATAAAACTTGAGAGCTGGGACTGCAATTCCTGCCCAAATCCTGCCCTGAAGGAGCGTCTATGAGAATTTGCTAAGGAGCAGGAGGACAAATTTTTCCTTTTGCTTAGGTATGCCCAGATCTGGAATTTAGAAAGATCAATAAGGGCAAGCAGTAGTTAAGTCCAGGCAGGAAAAGACAATAACAACTCGTGAAACAATTACAAATGTCAGAGATAAATCAGAATGGGCCTAACAGTGAAAGAGAAAGATGGCAAATCTTTTGAAATGCTCCTGAAAAATCCCTACAAAATAAGCACTAAAAAGTTGGGTTTGAATCTTCTAAAATTACATGGGAACACTAAATTATTGTATTATTTATAGACTCCTTACATAATGCAACACAAACCAATATAACACAAACTAGTATTTCATATGGTCTCCATCCGAAACTCTATGTTTCCCTATCGTGTTTCAGCGTTCATGTATCCTACAGCACACGATTCCTACATTTTCTTTCATTTTAGAAACCTAGCAACCTAGTCATAAACCACTGCTCTTCTGGCTGAGAAGGGCAAGGTGGGGTTTTAACCATCAACACTGCTCAGCTTTAGGAGTAAAGCTGGTTGAAATGAACCTTCTACCCCTAGGTGAGATGGATTGGACCTGGAATGCCCAAGTTGCACACAGAATTGCCGTGCCCTCCTGTCCCTACTGAGAGTTGACATGTTTAGAAAGTGATTATAGTGGTAGGGAGGGATTAGGAGACATCACACTAATAGATCATTCTTTCATCATGTTCTGGAGGAAAAAAATAAAGAGAGGTGGAGTGGTTCTGGAGACCCAATTTAGCAGAACTGAATTCCCTACTTTTTTCAGTTTGCCTAAAAGTGAGAAAAAATATAGTGAAAAAGATACGTTAACAAGGCCAAATTTTTGTGAGCTCTCCCAAACGAGCAGCTTCAGAAAAACAAAACCTTGGAAAATGAACAGTAAGAATTTAAGAATATTATCAAGGTGAATAAAGAAAAATGACTTGACATTCTGTACTTAAAAGTCTTCCATATTCTGGCTTCTGATTATAAATTATTTAAGAAATGTTTGGAGAACATCACTGCTTGTGGAAAAAAAAAATCTGCATTTCTAAACAGATCTCAGATCTGTATGCCATCTCAGGGGTGCCCAGCCACTGAAACAAGAAAAAGTGATTTTAAGAAGTTTATTTACCTACTTTCTTTATTTTTTTTTCATGCAAATATGATTCAATAGGCTTGATTAGCCTTCCTCCAGACAGCTCCTGGGAGGGCTAGTGAAGACAGCATGGCACAGCAGGATCTGCAGAACCATGCCAGCAGCATCAGACACAGCAACTGCCAGAAAACCAGTATCTAAATTCAACAATATTCACAATCTTCCATCTAATAGCTGGTTCCATTACTCCAAGGATAGTCACTTGCTGGTAAGCCCATATTTCGGTGCTGGTATTGAGTCTGGGCTTCAGTGACTAGCTATCTAAAGATCTTGAGATCTAACTACCCTGGAAGGAGCAGATAAACACACATATACATACATTACACAGTCCTTCAGCAAGTTATGTTCCCAGTGTCAGGATTTGGGATGCATCAGTACAGCTTATTTAAGGTTCCCAATTCCCACAGTAAGAAAGCAGTACTGGTTATTACAGAAGCTCTCTCATTTAAAGTGATTAAGCATTTTTGCAGGTCAAGCACTGGCAGGGCAGAGGAGCAACATTACAAACATTACATTTTCATGATCTAATTCATTTGATTCTCTCTGATGCTATTATTTATATGATAAAATTGTGTTTATAGGAAAGTAGAGGCAGTAGAGACTACTTAATCAGAATAGTCTAATGTATGGGCCATACTCCTAAGCCATACATTTTCTAAATTTTGTATGGGCAGAGATGGATCTTACAGGCTCTATAGGGATCAGAGCTAATGACGAATTTCTAAGGAGGACTTTGGGGAATAGATGGGCATAATAAGAAAATGTGGAAATTCACTGTAAAGAACTCTCCCAGTTCACTTTAGCATTGGGGTAAACTGTTTAGCCTGTGGTTTTTTTCCTTTTTTATTATTTATTATTTATTCATTATTTCATTGTAGATGAAAGTGATTCAGAGAGGCAAGACTTGGAAAACTTGGTCAAGTATGCTGTTAGGAAGTGCTATTATAAAGACAAATTTTCCTGTCAGGGCTTACCTCTTCAAGCTACAGCATCATGTCTGCAGGCTACACAATCATTTATTCCCATTTGGGCATTTGTATTCCTATTTGTTACATTTGGACATCATGTGCATATAGTGTACATATATGTGTGTGTGGAGAGATATTGACATATACACGTGTGTGCTAATATATATACATACATTTATAGCACATCTACTAAAAGAAATGGAACTAGAGAAGCAATAAGCTTTAAAACATTGCATTTCTAAAAGAAAAAAAAAGAAAAAATCTTCAAAAAAACCTAATTCTATGTTTTCTTCTATTGTTCCTTTCATCAAGGTAAAAGTGCTGAACTTATTGAAGTCTGAAGACATCCTTCGTGTTTACTTTTCATTCTAATCCAGTTCTCTTGATACTGAAATAGTTCAGAAAAGCATTTAAATTTACATACATTCTTAATGGCAACTAATAATTTAGAGTAATAATTTAATAATTTAAAGCAATATTAATAAACATTCTTTGATAAACAGTTCCATTTAATATCTGTCCACTATTCAGTGCTGCTTTCATATTCTTTCACGTTTCTCTGGTTTTACTACTAATAGCAGTACTAATAATAGGATGTAGAAAGTTGGTTCATGTTTTTGATGGTCGAGGCTTAATATGGCTTTGAAGAGCCTCATTTTCATACCACTTCAGAAAATCATGTTCTCAACCCTACATCAGCAATTTTTTCAGAAAACTTGACTTGCTCTTCTAGTCAAACCATTATATCCATAGCAACATATAATAGTTTCTAGTTTGAAGCTGCAGTTTTGTAACTATTGCCTTGTGAATATTTGTTGGAACTGATCACAACTGGTATGTGCCTATCAGCACACACACATCTCTGTGTGTGTTTGTGTGTGTGTGTGTGTGTGTGTGCGTGTGTGTGTGTGCATGTGTCTCTGTGTGTCTCTGTGTGTCTGTATGTGCATGAGTTACAAACTGGTATTTGCTCAAGCAAAGTGCCCTCCCTTTCCTCAAGGCTCAGTCAGACAAGATCCCATGAGTAAACAGATTTTCTTAAGCCACTTTCCACCACTTATTTTTCTTGACTGCAAAAAGCATGTGTGTTAAATTCAAGAATGTGATAAATTCTATGGCCAATTGGTACAGCAGGAGGGCTGTGGAGACAGACCAGTCCACAGACAGTGCAGAAGGGAGGAGCACCGTTCAACAGTCTCGCAGTCTGATCCCCAAACCAGTGATCCCAGATGTGCTCCAGCACATTATTGTCTTCCTGACAGTGTGAAGATAAGGGGATTTCCACTTTCTCCACCAACTCTACAGCCATGCACCCCCTCTCTCCCACTGCTCTCTCAGCTCTGGAGCTGCAGTGGGATTCTCCTGTTGGAGGGCCTACTCATAACTTGCACGGCTCAAGTAAAACTCAGACATTTTCCTCCTACTCTTGAAAGCACTACTACAAGTTGCACAAAGGACAAAAACACAAAGAAGGAATAAGCAACAGGAAAATGGGTAAGGAGATGAGAAAAAAAAGCAACACTTTGAGAAAAGGCATATAGGACTATAATATAAAGCTTGATAACTGGCTACACTTTACAATGGCCCAAGAACTATCTGCAAGCTTCTAAGTGGCATAATTTAAAAAATACCCTGAAGGATAGGCTTAGTTCAGAAGTGCTCAGAAGAAAAAAAAAGATCAAAATGCATTTGATATGTAAATCTAACCAGCAAGTAGAGCTGATTACAGAGCCATACAAAAAGGATTTCTATCCTTTTTAGATTTTTAGCTTTATAATGGCAGTGGTGATATTAGGGACATCCCTAGTAAACTTCAGAACTCCATATTTGGTGTAAATATGCTAGCTTAAGAAAGTGGAGCTGAACAGAAAGAAACTTTTTTAAAAAGTGCTATTTCTAAATTCATCCTTCTTTCATAACAGAGGAAAAAAATTATACTTCTCATTCATTACTGAGGAGGGTGCGTGAAGGGGGAGTGAGCCACTATACACATACACATACACATACACATACCCAAGAGAGCATCTTACTTCTGCAGTCTTGCTGCTACAGTTTTCTCAAACCCCAAACAGCCTCTCTCCACTCAGAAGTGAAAAAAAGAAACATGCTTTCGCAAACCATGATTAGTCTGATATTGTAGCTACTCATGCAGCCTCTCCTGTGACCAGGACAGCATTTGGTAAGTCCTTGTCTCCTGAGAAGCTGCATTTAGTGTGTGGCACAGCCACAAGAGTAGACTGCAAACACAGAACTTCTACTAATACACCAATAAAAATCCCAAGCTAAAAATGTTGCAGATGACGTTGATACAATACTCCTTTTACATACACGAAGCCTGAGATTGCCATAAGGACTGCTCTTCATTAAATTTTTATTAAATGGGCTGTTACAATAAATAAGCAAATTACTTCTTAGAACAACAGCACGCAATTCCAGTCAGAATAATGCAGGAGGCATGACTTATACTGAGCAGATTTTCAAGCCTGTTATCAAAGCTATCAATCATGTCTCGTCTAACAAGAATCCAACATTATAATTTAAGTGAACATAGTTACTGTTACAAGGAATACAGATTGTTTTTAAATTGTCTTTGTTATGCCGGAGAAAGTTTGTGTTGATGCTTGTATGCATCTCCATTGACTTCAGCCAAATCTGCGGGAAAACATAAATAAGATAAAGATTTTATGGAACAACATGAGCTAACCAAAGCCTTGTCTGTAGACCATGAGTCTATTCTCTGCTTCTTTTGTCCTCATAAACAAAGAAAAAACAATATTCCTCTCTAATTTTCATGAGAGGAGCCTCTGAGCTAGATTCAAAATTCTCAATCAAAATCAAAGAAAATACTTGCCTCAGAGATGTCATTCAGCTTTACTGGCAAACTCAACTGGAAAACCTCCTCAGATGAAGGTGTCATAGTCAGAGCATTAGCTAGCCCTCCAGGCTAAAATGTCTAGCTAATCTTATACAAACCCACTAAAATCTATCAGATATGGTTAAAACATGTAAGTTTATAGATGCTATAGATTTACAGTGCTTATGCACAGGGCCTATTTGCATTCTCTAAAGCACAGTTTGCTATGGAGAAAAAATAAAACTAACTCCTACTATGATGCTAAAATCAGTTTCATGTATAAGCCAATAAAATTTGAGCAGTACCTACATTACCTTTGCTTTCTCCATATTGATCCCTTGTCTTTTTGCATGCAAAGGCACATCTAGGTTTTGTTTGTGATCTGTGTATAGAGCATGTATAGACTGTGATACCTCATAGAGCATCAGCTCTCTAAGTGGTTACTGATGAGAAAAACTGCCTTCTAGCCAAACACCTGAGAGTCTTCTAGTTCACCATGGCATATGTGAATAGGATAACCCTGTCAAATGCTTCCAATGGGAAAGTGGAAAATGACTCATAAAACAGCTTGAGCACACACTGTAACTCTTCTTTTTTATCTTAGCTGTGGAAGGACCTTCAAAGCCAAGGTCCCTCCCTACTAGGCACTGCATGTGTGGGTTACTCTGAAGGGCCTCTTGACTACTGTCTTTAGATGAAAAAGCTGATAGCTATCAAATTTGTGAGGAGCTGAAAGAAATTACGGTAAGTAGCAATCACAATCCAGCTCATAAATCTTATGAGGTTTCTTGGAGATCTCACAGATAGCATGTGCCCTCTTGCCTCTGCATCCAAGTAACAGATCTTCTACATCAGTGTGATTTCAGTGCAGGAGAGTGAATGAAGCCGATAACATGGTCTTGTACTGCTCACTGACTTCTCATACCAACTAATTTCCAGTCCTCCTCCTCTTACCTCACCTGGCTTCTACCTATTGACTTATAATTCAAAGATGTACTTTGGCATCTGAATACATGCATAGGAAATTCCTGGGTGTAATATTCTCACAGTAAGATAATTTCTATTCTTAAGACTGCAGGAGAAGCATAAACACCCTTAAAAACAAACATAAAAAGAAAACAAACCCCAAGATTTAATGCAGCACACTCAGTTTCTATAGGAGCTGAGATCACAGAGTCTCAGCTAGGGAAATCAATGGCAGGCAGGCAGGCAGGCAGGAACCAAACTTGTAGCTCCTTTCCTTACACTCCTATTTGGTTACCCCATTTAATTTAACTTGACAAGCCCCACAGTTGTTAACCTCAATAGGTCCTTGCATGGCTCATCCTTTCTCAGAGAACAAAATATGGGTAATGGAGATGGAGTTGGCAGCAAACATTACTCTAGTATGAACCATCACAATGCAGCACTGTGGACATGAGCTTATACATTTTCTAAGGAACCTAGAGCTGAGAGAGATGTTTTGCTTTAAAGAGTGGAATAAAACCAAATGCGATTTTCACTTTTTGTAAAATTAGAACAAATTAAAAATGCTCAGTGTCATGACTTGCAGGATAATTGTGAAATTGTCATTTTCCTGAGAGGTAAAGGGAACACCCTTCACTCAGTTCTGTAGTTTATCATCATTTGCATGAAAGGACGGAGATATTAGTCGTACTTAGGCTTGGTTCCCCACAAGGAGCAATTCATCCACCTACCTACCTACCTCTTGAGGAAGAACCTCTTCCCAGAGGTGGCTGTCTCTCTCTAGCTGCTCTAGAGGAGCTCCAGCTCAGGCTGCATGGTGTCTGAGCACTCCAAGTCTGGCAAGGTCTCTCCCTATTTCTCTAACACCCATCCCCATGGTTAAGTCTGAATCTAAAAACTGCAAGATTCAGGGCCATTACACTGGGCACAAACATAGAAAGAAGCACTTTAGAATCCAGGGACAGAGCCTTAGTATATCTTCTAACGCAATTTCTAAGCCGACAGTGCTGTCTTTGCTGCTTTAACAGCTTTTATGGAGATGTGGTCTCTGCAGCTACTGATAGGACAAGAACAATTTTCTTGGTATTGCATTCACAGCACTTCCTTTAGAGGAATTATGTCTTTTCCTGGTTTAAACAAATAAAATAGCATTTGGGCTATATGTTTCAGATGATTAAAACACATTCACTTGTGATGCTGCTTATTCCCTGCAAGAGGGAGTGAATTTTTCGGATTATGCACATAGCTAAAACCCCATAAATTTTGTCATTCATATCCATAAGCAGCATGGCAAGCTCGCAAAAGCTATTACTTTTCAGCTACACAAGTGTGTTAAATTACTCAGTCAACTGACATCTGGCATGAACTATAAATTGCTCTCAAAATTCTTTTAGAAAGATTATTATATTATTATTAATTTGCTGTGTATGTCAAAGCATATCACACACACAGCAATCCTGAAATTAATTAGCATTTTCAAGGATCACACTGAAAAGGCCCAGAAAGCCAGCAGAAATAATCTCCAAGATATTAGCAGGTTAAACAGTGCTGGCACAACTTGTCTTTAACATATTCCCTTCATTCCAGCTTTAGGAATAAAACACAAGAAACTTTTTTTTAAACAAGCTCTTTGTCACATATCCTTGACTATTACAAATTAGGATCAGAGGCTAGGACTTCATTTGCAATTTATGTTTACTAAAAACAAAACATTTTGAAAAGGGACAGTATTTTTACTCATTTCCCAGCAATTTAAAGCCACCCAGGTAAGATACCCAGTTAAATAAAGGAACACAGAGAACATCTTAACCGTTTAAGCATAATTTTGAACACATTTCTGGATTTATGGTGGTCCTTCAAAATATCCAGATAGGAAAACAGAATAATATTTCAATAAAATGATAATTTGTTTAAAAGTTCATTCAATGTAATTTCACATAAAAAACTTATTCAGTTCATAAAAACAAGGTTAAATTCAACAATGTTTTATGAACATTATTATATTTTGACACATAAACACCCTGATGAAATCTTATTAAAACTTTATTTTAGCTGCTTATTACAATTTTTCCATAAATGCATGACAACATTTCACCCAAAGCCCCTCAAATAAAAGATCAAGAGCTACAGTAAAAAATAGACACTTGAAGTTGGAGAATGCTGGAATCACAGTTGTCTGGGAAGCATCATTGTATCCTCCTTCTACCACTGGCAGCACAGTCACAGAAATATCACATGAAATCCTTTTACCAGCCATGACTGCAGCAGGCATCTCAGCAAGAGTGAAAGTAATACAGGATATACCCAAATTTGGTAGTTCCTGCTTCCAAGGTTTTGGACTTTGCCAATTACCTTAAATGTATTTAGCAATGATCCTGGAATATGTTCTAGAAAGGAGGTGTTGGATGCCCACTCACCAAGTCGTTGGATGCTTCACAGCATTTGCCACCCATCTCTAAGCACCACTGAGTATAATTTTACATGAATATAGAAAACATAACCTTTAAATATGTTAAGGATTATTAACTCTCTTTTACCCAGCAACTAAACTGTTCATTTCCAGAAATATCACATACAAGTGTTGACTATAACAAAAATTATCAGTGTTAGTAAGCAATGCCAGCTTGCAGAATGAAAGGATCACCATTTTTGAGATCTCTGTACTTCAAGGGGTTTTTTTCAAAGCAGTGTGGATGAGAACTAATTTCTTAATGGTTTCCACAATCTTTGCTTCAAACTGAAAAAAAAGGAATGGTGACAAGCTTAAAAGACTGCAGTGAAAAAACATTCAAAACTGGCATAATTCAGCATAACTCATAAAGAAACATTTGCCTGGGCCTGTGGGAAGCCTGAGACTATGCCATAAAAGTGAAACAACAAAGAAAAAAATATTTATCTCCTGTGTCTCTTCTCTGTACAATCAGTAGTGCAAATTACAAGTGGCACAGTCAGCAAGATGTCCACACTGTCTCTGTGTGTATGGAAGCCAGAAGCCTTTCATCACCATGGGGTTTATCCACATCACCAACTTGATGCAAATGCAAGTATCTAACTGGAGGCATTTGCTTTCCCCTATGAGCCACTATCTCTGTCAGTTGACACTATGGTAAGTTCAGGCAATGTCAAAATTAACACTTCTCACAGCCTAGAAGGGGTGAATCCGTACCGTGAAACAGCTGGAGCCAAGAGCATCCACACCAAAAGTTTTGTGAGGAGGTTTCTTCAGCCTCTAATCTTCACCTGAGGTCAGATTGCCTTAATAATTGTAGCAGATAAGGTGTGTTTGGAGTGTGACTGTGTTTTCCATGCTTCTTGCATAAGCATTTCATCTCATCCTAAAGAAAAAAATTTTGTGCGCTCCGAGACCACCCTGTGGTGCTTAAGTCATAATATCACTCCTGATCCAAACTAATACACTGGAAGAGACGCTCCTGTTCTGCAGACTGTTAGAAGGAGCAAACAAGGAAACATTCGGACAACCTGAACATGCCCTGCTTGTCAAACTTGTATCCTCTGAAGCATACGTAAATAAAAGTGTCTCATGCTGTGCCTCACTTTTGTGATGGATGTGTAGAGGAACGAAACTACGTTTCATTCTTTGGGAAATTTTTGACAGGCTGCCCTGCTAGTCAAGCACACACACGTGCTTAGACACAGCACACGCTACTTCAGGTGACCCTGGCGCACCACGCTCCTGCCACGAGCTGGTTCTGCGCTGCCCGGTCCTCTGGTGCCATCTAGTGACCGCCGCGCGGAGCGGCACCCGCCCGCAGGGAACCCCAAAGCCAGCCAGCCAGGCCTCAAAAATTAAAAGGAAAGCCCTAAATCTAACTTTATCACCCTGAAAACACGGATATGGACATTCCCCACAAGCCATGCGGCAGGAGAAGGGCAGCAAAGCAGTTCTGCACCACAGTCAGCTTCTAGATACTTCGGGAGTCACGGAAACACCCTAGTGCCAAGGCTAGCCAAGCGCAGAACAGTTACGAATTGCAAATCAACAGTTGCAAATCACAGATTTTACAAAGTCAATATGGCCCAGGATTGAAGCATGGGATACTTCAGATGGCAGTGTTCGTGCAGGCAAGGGTAACAGAGGGTTTTATGTTTACGCAGCTCTTGCTAAGCCAGTCAGTTTCTCACAAACTGTCCAAAACAATTTTTTCTTACTGGAGTTCACAGGCACTTTTGCAGTATGCTAAGTGACACAGACACCCAAGTAGAGTCAATCAAAATATCCGAAACCTATGAGTGAGGCACCTGATATTAACGTAAATGTAACGCGACATTAATTAGGTGGGTGGGGTTTTTTACCAACAGTCTTCCTTTATACATCTGTAGGATTTAAGTTTTCAAACTACAAATCATAGATTCGTTTAAGTAAAACATTTAATTTTTATATATTCAAGTGATATCAGAACCTGTCCCTTTCAAAAAGTGGAGGGAAAAAAATTGTCTTCACAATCATGGAATCAGAAGAGTTTGCAATACTTCGTCTGACTTAAAAGATCATGACAACGGCAATCAAGTTAGTGTGACCTTTTATAGTAATGTAAAATTACCCCTCCTAGGCTCCAAACAGTCAAGAAAATCTTTCAACTTGTTCTCCCATAAGCTATTAAAATGGCTACACTTCATTGTAGTTTTCAGTTAAGTTTATAGCATTTCACTACTTGTCTGTGAGCAGACAATATTCATTCAGCAGCAGGCAAATACATTAAGAGAAGGCAAAATTAGAGAGTCATGGAGAATTGAGAACTCAGCAGCTGTTTCCCCTTGAATTATCTACTTAGAAGTCCCTTCTCTGCATATCTGACATGAGAACAAAAGAGACTGCTGTCCCTCCTCCCAGCCGTGGCTGACAACGTGTGACAGACTATCTGGCAAGCTGCAGATCCATTACTGGCTTACTGGGAGGGCTCAGGAGACATCTATGATGCCACTTTCAGGCAGGGCCCTACACCTGCTAAAAGTCTGGATAATTCCCATTTGGGCTCTTTGGTGAAATGCTCTCTTGGGGTTTCTGTATGTTTTATTTAGTATTTTCACTTCAAGCGACTGTACAAGGACATGAAGCATGTCTCTATCTCTTGAGAGACATATCTCCTGAGATCACCATTCAGGACCCTTCAAGATGTCCTGTCTTTCACATATAGCTCATCTCTCAGCTGGTTATGATGGGTGAGCTCTTTTGGCACTTTCTTCATCTGACCTGGACAACCCTGGAGTACGCATGAGTTAACTTACTGCAGGATGTATCTTGATTGACGCTATGTTGCATCAGCTGGATCCTCCCCCTGAGATATGAAAGCCTTGTCACATGTTGACAGACCCTATTGTTCCACACAATAACCTGAATTTTGTTCTGAAAAAAGATGTTTTGTCTCAGCCATTAAAATTAACATGAGCAATGGCCTTTCTGGGCAAAACTCAAAGTTCTTCCGAAGTTGCAAAGTCATCCAAAATAATTCTCTGTTCTTAGCTTTGAAATTGGAAGAGTATACTTTTATGTGAATTGCTATTTTGTTGTTTGCAAGAGCATAATGAAAAGTGGGGCGAGCTCTAATCAGCAAGATTGCTTAAGGATGACTTGAGAAAAAAAAAAGGAACAGCAAAAAGTATGAAAAAAATTCACCATTAGAAAGCAGAGAAGATTAGAAAGTTCACTAAAATCATCAATTATTCGGAAACAGAAGGCAAACTAGGAGTGTGTTTTCACTTTTAGCCATCTGAAGTACTTGCATGCAGAAAGCAAAGGCACATTTTGAATGGTATAGCCAATTTGATCCGGTGATGGTGTTTGGCCTCTGCAGTAGAAAACACATAATTTGATTAGGAATATGAGCAGAAGAGATCTTCCCTGGCTTCTCACAGGGCAACAGTGGGGACCATGCAGATAGCAAAAAAACTGATGGTAAAATAGCCTGCTAAGAGCCACAACCTGACAAAGTTGGGCTGCTGTTGTAGTCATACCTGAAGACCAGATAGAATAGCATGTGATGTGCCAGAAAGTAAGGATTCTGGTTCTGCAGAAATATTTCCACCCAAAGAGCACCAGAAAAGCAGACAAGAGTGAAATAAACTAAGGAGGAATCCTACACTAGCAATGACCCAAGAGAGACACATTCAGGTGAGGGACTTCATGTGCAACAATAAAATCACAAAAAATGACTGCAAGTTAATATTAGTCCCTTGAGGTTTTTGTTATTACTATCTTAAAGGGTTTCAACCCTGCCACTAGGGATTTCAGAAGGACAAGCTGAGTATCTAGAACCTAGTTTCCAGAAATATTTCTGATTTTGATTTGTGGAATTTGTAGACATTCCTATATGAGGACCTGATAAGGTCTTAAAATCTCAACAGAAAAGAAGATCTAAGTCAAAAAAATGACTGTGGATATATATACAGTCACATCACAGATGATTTAAGTTATTTATCCCCACAATTACCTCGAAACAAAATTATGCTAAAAACTGATGGCAAAGTTTAAGCTTCCTGAAACACACAGTCCCAGCAAATAAGCCCACTTGAAATTCATTCTACCCAATTCAAGACCAGGTGATAGGCTATAAACAGAAAACAAATAACCCAAATCTATCTAATTTCTAAGAGCAAATAGGGAGGACTGAAGTTTGCCCCCTGCCTGTGTTTCATAGCATTCTTCTCCAATGATTCACCCCAGAGGCAGCTTGACTTCTTTCCACCTTTCTTTTGTCTATGTGTTCATTTTCATATGAAATCTCAGTGTATTTTAAACCACAGTTTATGCAAGAAGAACTTTCCAGGTCACTACACAGCACTTGAAAGGACAGACTCTAGGATTCCAGGTTCCTGCCCTAGATGCCCCTCCCTTGCCCCGCCCCCTTCCCCCAACCTCCCCACTTATTTATCAAGTCTGTAAAAAGAAAGTTCACAGTGTGATAACTATGTTCATTTTGGTCACACCCCACCCAACCATATGCTGTTGTTTTTTAGCACACATGGAATTTTTGCACGCTAGCAATATGTTGGAGCTTTTTGGGCTTTAAGTGCTGAAATTAAATTACTTCTGGTGTGAAAACTGAAACCATCTCCAGCAACATGCAAGAATTTCTGAAGTTGTTGCAGATTCCACAATATTTTGAGTGTGGAACAGAGGAGGTCTACCTCTTCTTTCCCGCTTTCTTAAATCAGCTTACAACACAGAGGTACTTCTGCTAACTCAGGACACATCTATACAGTACAGTGCAGTGTGGCATGAGCATGGTGCAGCTTTAGGAATAATTAGTTCTGTTGAAGGCAAGCAAAGACAGAGACAAAGACGAAGACAAAGACAAAGACAAAAAGACAAAGAAAGACAAAGCAGTAACATAACAGCATTTAGCTCAAGATGGTTTGATTAAAACATACAAGCAGAAAACATGGACTGCTACAAACTGTTTATTCCTGAATTCCTTGTTTTGCATGAATAAGTTAATGCATGATGAAAGCATCAAAATAAAAATCTGGGGGTTCAGTGAATCAGCTAGAGTTTAAACATACCCTTATATAATCCAAAGAAGAAGGAAGCAGAACTAGTACTGCAGTTCACTCCTTCTTCAGACACTAAGCTTTAAGAATCAAAAGACATTAATAAGTCATTGTTTATTGAAAATTGACTTCTGCATTTAGCTTAAAGATATTTCTCTGCACGCTTAGTATCTATGAAATAACATCAAAATATTTGTTAAATGTATTTTGCATACATTGACAACAGAGAAAAAAACTCTGAAATATGGAGCAACTTCTGTTGGGCAGGTACATGAAAAATATTTTTGATTGCTCCATTTAAAATTTTTAAACAACCAGTTGTACCATATTCAGATAACTTAATATTTATAGCTCAAATTACACATATCCACTAATCTTACAAACTTTACTGTATTTATTGACATACCACCACAGAGATGCTTTTAACAAGTATACTCTAGGACAGAAAAAAAGAGCTTCCAGTTTCCTAGGATGACTAAGTCTGGACCAGTCTTTTTTTTCCTCTGGGTGAGACACATTTTAGTAGGAGGCTGACACAAATCTCAGCTTTCAACATTCCGAGGAAAAGATTTTGTCTCACAAAGCTTTCTTGCTTTTGAGTCCATCCATCTTTAGTTGCACAGGAGCACCCCTCTTTTTCTGCTACCTCAACTCCTCCCTTTTGTCCTCCTCCATCTTTGATTCCCACCACAGAAAACATCACCTCGATGTTGCCACCAAAAGAGGCTTGAAACCTTTCCTCAGCTTCTCCTAGCTGAAGCCCAGCTAACCTACTTATTAAATAATCCTGATGGAGAAAAGAAAACATGTTTCATTCGCCTTCTCTCAGAATCCTTTCTGAATAACAAGATGGTCTATGAAATATGTATTTCTACCTCTTCCCTTCTTCTCTCCCTTTTTCCTAACACAAGACCTAACAGCTCTTGCTTCTGCCCCTTCATCCGCAGCAAGCCAGGATGCTGCTTAAACTCTTATTTTCTTTGATTGCGATGGACCCTCTCTTTCCTTCAGTTAGTCTATTTCTCCTACACCATTTTAGCTTCATGCACTTAAAGCTCTCTGAGCTTTATTATATAGAGCAGTATTTTTGAACTAGCCAAAACCTGGGCTCCTGCTAGACTGTCTTTCCAACATAAAGAGACAGCCTTTCCAACACCTGACATCACAGAACTGACCCACAGGCATTATGAGCAAGGTTTCCACTCTTCTCACAAATCCAACAGAGCTCTTCTCAGAAGCTAGCCAGATTACAAGAGGTCAGAATCAGTGTGTTTGTGAATTGCCATCACTATATTGCTGTTTATTAAAAAAAGCCTGCTTAGTTGGGGTTTTTTGCCTTAATGATACACTATACTGTAAAATAGAATCTTTTTAAAGTCACAAATGGAGATTGCATTGAAATCATCCAAACAACAACAGAAAGTTAAAAAATCTGAAAGCCTGTTGTCCTGCTTCCACCTCAGATCGGTAGGAGGGGGCATGGCCAAGACATTGTGGTTTTCAATATCACATTATGTCATTGCTAGTGTGGGGAAAAGGGACTCTTCTTCTTCCAGGAAGGAGGGGCATCTCTCTCCCATGGAACAAAAGCGTGGTGAGGTAGTGTTATGGTTGTAATATGTTTAAAACCTTTCCCTCTTACAGGGTAAATAAAGAGAAAGAAGAGGAGATGGAAGCTGCCCGCTTATGCTGGCCCTGGACCCGCCGCAGCCCTGCTGCCACCCAGGCCTGGCGCAGCGAGGCCGAGGCTCAATGGCTGTGCAGAGGGACTCCCTGGGGGAGCCCCTGGGGCCGCCGGCCGTGATGCCAGGGCGGGGAGCACCACCGGGAGCTGTCAGTGGGGACAGTGGCTGAGCCCTGCACCAGCACGGTGGGCTGGAGCAAGGTCGGGCGGCTTCCTGTGAGCAGGAACTGAGTGGAGGCAGGGCGGAGCTGGGGCCAAGGCGGGCTTCAGCGGCCATCCAGTAAAATAGCGTGATGAGGCAACACTGCACCCCACAGAGGGGAACAGAGAGCAGTGGAGAGAACTACACAGGCATGGTCAAAAAGAATTCCGGGAAGAAGACAGGAGCTCTTTATAAACAGCTGCTGCTATTGCACATGGGGCCATTTTGGACTTGCCAAGGACATGGAGAGGATCTCCCCTGCCGCCGCCACCGTGGTCATCACAGCCACCACTTCTGCTTCTGCCTCACCATCTCTGCCCCTGAGAGGATCTTACCCACAGCTCTCCAGCCTGCTAAAAACAAAAACCCCTAAACCCCTGCCCAGCCCCTGGGAGCCCCTGTGGGCCCTAGGGTTCCTGCAGTACCCCCAGCCCCCAGGAGAGCCCCTGCAGCCCTCTGAGATCTTCTTGCCCACCTCCTGCTACCATCGCCCACCTCGTGCCAATCACCAAAGCGCACCACAACCACCCGCTGCTTTTGACAGCCCCTGCTGGTCCTTAGGGAGCGCCACAACTTCCCCTGCTACCATCCAGGCTCCCCCTGCTGTCCGCAGTTGTTGCTGCACCCAACATAGGGACAAGGGAAAAGGGGAACAATTATTTGTTTCAAGCAGCTCTGGTTTTATAATTGTGAGTTTTCTGGTTTCTGTTTACACTTAAATACATATTCTTTTCTCNTTTTGGTCTCATATCTTTGAGTTTAAATTAATAATCTGCCCAAACTGTCACATATAGAGAACTCAGACGTCATTGTTTTTCATTGTATTAGCTTGATGAGCATTTTGCATACAGATCACCCTCTCTTTGTACACTATTGTTATTAATATTGTTGCCGTTACTGCTCATTTTCTGTATCTTATTGATGTCTCCAGCATCTGAGATCTTTGTCTTTTGTGCTTCCAACTGGAGTGGGAGGACAAGAGAGTGGTGGCAGAGTTTCAGTGGGAGCACTAAATTGGGGAATACCATTCCTAAACCCCTCCACTTATAGAATCATGATGCCTGTCTAAAGAGGATTCAGTAAGCAACAATGCATAAACCTAAATCTTTGGCACTGTTGGCATTTAAAGAATCATCAACAGAGGAAAAACTTTGTGGGAACTTCCAATAAGAATTCTGAACTGAATCTCATTTTCACTACATTTGGATCTCTTTTGTCTTTCTTTCTATAATGATCAAGCACTGAAGCATTCCTTGACTGAACACTGTCAAAAAAGTGCATTTTAAATTGGGAATACTTGCACTTCAGTGACAGTGGTATTAAGAATTATTTCTAGTCACATTTCCAGGTGTCATACTAAGTCAAAAAAATACAAAATCGTTTGCAGTTCATAGACAAATCATGAACTGAAAAAAAAAGAAAAAGAATAAAAGGGGGGAAAATGTGTATCATTTGGGACCTCTTCACTGAAACTGCTTAGGGTAGAAAAGGGGAAGCATCATTTTCATGAGCTTTGAAAAATGCAATATGCTCCAGGTAAAACTTCCATCACCCTCTGTGGAGTGTGATTTCTTTTTTAAGAAGGCAAATAAACACTTTCCTCCCCCAAAACAAACCTTAAATCAGAGCTTCTTCCCAGAAGCTCAGATATGCCTTGTATAAGTCTTACCATATACAGCTATGTATTTTTTAGTCCAAAGACTCTCACAAGCCTCTTTGAGTACTCCCCCAGCATCATGAACCAACATGTAGCTCTGGGCAGGTTGGTAACACCTGCTTAGGAAAGTTCAGGAAAATTGAGGCATCTTGTTCCACTTTAGGGAAAACCCAAACGTGGGTCTGAAGTGTTTTGCAGATCCTGAAACATTATTTTCTTGGATTCTAAATATAAATGTTTATTATGATTTGTAGATTGAAACCAGCAGCATTCTGCACTGGCATGTTACAAAGCCAGAGGAAGGCCTACTGACAATACGGCGTGGTGTCTTTCCTCCATCTGAATGTTCAGAACTACCTTTGGACAATTAGGCATAAGACTATATTTCGTAAATTTACATAAAATGAGAATCACACAGATGGACAACACATGCTTCCCATAAGTCCAGTGTGAAAATTACTCTATCACTTGTCGTTGTACCCAATCTTTCCACATTTCTGGCAATTCACATCTTAAACAAACAAGAATTGTGACAAGCAAAACAGATGGTCTCTCCTCCTCCTTCCTAAAAAGTTCCAAAGGCACATTTCCCAAAATTCTTGCTTTATAATGGTGCTGTTCTACTTGTCACAGCAGTTTTGAAAGAAGTTTCAGTAACACACAAATAGCAGGCCCAAGCTTCTTTTACATTAAGGTCCTGGAAAACTTGCCCTGCAGTACAAAGATCCACACAGAGAATGAGCTAAAGCCCTCAGATCTTCTAGGTGAATTTAAAGAGATGATAGGCAAGCTGTTTTAAATAGTCTTGCTATTCAAAGGCTAAAAGGCAGATTCTGTTTCCTTCTCCATTTATAAGCTAGGCTATTAATTGGTGTTTGGCATCAGGTCATTATTCAGCGTGTGGGAGCTTTATCAAATCGACATATTCACTGAGGAAAAAATGTGCTGCAAAAAAGACCACTCCTAATCTGTGGCACATGAGCTTTTTCATTGCTAATATTCACAAGGGCTCCACCCCACGTGGTCTTCTGCTCAAATGTGCGAACTATGGCTACGGGTATCCATCTCCTACATATAAGAGCAGTTCAGTGTTCAGAGGGATGAGACAGGCTAGTGCACCTTGCAAGAATTACAGAGATGTAGACCACTATGTGGAGAGACTTATGAACAAGCTGATGACAGGCAATGTCAGGTGTGAAGAAATCTTTGAGCAACCCTTATGACCAAGAGCATAACCTGGTTCTGCCTCTAGGCAGCGTCACCTGTAAAATTAACTCCCTACTTCGCAAGAAAAAAAAATATCAATAAGCAATACAGACATTATGCCATTAACCTCCTTTGCAACCCCATTTCATAAGCTTCCCTCAGTCTCTACTACTACTTGTATACATTTTGTAGGTTTTCAAATTAATAGGACTTAACAAATTAAGCTGCATCCATATCTTGTCTTTGCTCTGCAACTGAGCAAGCAGTTCTTGGTTAAGGTATTGCTAAAGGAATAGCAAGTGTGCAACACATCAGAAAACAAGACACAAGCCTGGCCCTTGCTGCCTTTTTTCCCACAATTAGTCTATCATGGAAAAGGTATAGCAACATTACCACTGTCTTAAAGGAAACAACTGTTGTCAGCTGCATTTTGAGAGAAGTCTGATAATGTCAGAGCATACCAGGTAGCATCTTAAAACACCTGCTTTGATGAAGAGTCCTTAGAGGAGGAAACTATTCACTAAACACCAAAAGATAGTGTAGAGGCCTGTGGCAACCCTCACCATGCATAGAAAAGCAACTCCAGGACCCACTAGGTAGCAGGTTGGCAGATGGTTTTTCCAGGCTCATTTTCAGACTCATGTGCCTCAGTGCTGTCTTATGTATCTCACTTTGGCTCTAAGCCTTGTTTACAGGCATGATATTTAGTCCCCTGACCAGAAGACGAAGGGAGTGCTACATATTCTGTATTATGCTGCAAGCTTGTACTATTCATGTGTCAGACTTGAAAGTGTGCTTTTCTCATTTACAGTTTAATACATAAATTCAGATGCTTCTAGTAATGAACAACAAACAGTTGAAACTCACCTTTAATGGAAGAGAGAGCTAGTGAAAGTTTTTTGCATCTGTGGGTCATCAAAATCATCGACATCAGTTTCATAATTAACTGAATAGATGGCACCTAAGGCCGATTTGCTGGTTGAAAAGAAAGAGAATACAGAGACTCTCACTAATGATCAGGATCTGCCAGTATCTCACTTACTCTGAATATCATTCCACTGACTAAACTACCTTTTCAGTTTTAGCTGACCAAGTCAAGGCATCATTAAATTAGGTTGAGCAATAATTTGTGCCCCAAATACTCCCACTGGTACAACTGGACTATTTCTGTAATAAATTATTATTCGTGTTTGTCCGTGCTATTGTTCCCTTCCCCTAAACAACATTGAACATATCAGGAGTAGGAGTCATTTCATATTAAAAGACATTTAAAAAAGCAAGAAGTCTTTTCTGAGGTGTTTATAAACTCATATCTACAGACTGAAGTCTTTTATTTGACCTTAAATTCAATACATACAACCACAAGTTTCCCCATTCTATCCACCCTGGCAATGTTTGCATCCCAGTTTGAATTAATCACTTCTGAAGCAAAAATCTCATTCAGTTTCTGTACTCCCAGCTTGTTGGAGCCTGTGCTTTGTACAAAAAAACTGCATCTACATTGCAGGGTCAGAACAAACTCTGCTTCAGCAGTACTTAAAACTTTTAAGGGGCATCTTTGTAGCATTTACAACTAGAGACCAGATATCTTCCAAGAAAGGCAATTAATTAAATTAAGTATATAAATTAGTTTATTAAATATGAAATGTGATTTTTTTTGTTGAGAAACCTCTTTTGAGTTTCAAAGCCAAAACACAGAACTCATTTTCAAAATTTCAGAACTCATTTTCAAATAGATCTTGATTGCAAAGTAAGGGATCAAAAAAAGACCTTTTAGTAAACAGTACACATAATTTATAGGCTGAGTATTTCCTTCCAGAAACACTTGTCCCTCCGTTATCATCAGCACAAGCAGAAGTATCATCACTCCACAAAACTGAAAGGCAGCTGTGCACAACCTTTGCCTTTCAACAAATACTTCATAGTGAAAGATTGAAGGGGAAAAGCAAGGAGATTCCTGGGAACACCTGTGCCGTTTGCCATGTTACCTTCTGGTGACCAATACTACAGATTCAAGAACACCCACCCTAACTTCAAAAGCTCTCTGTAGTTCTCAATAAGCATGCAGGAATCTGCCTGGCTTGAGGCACCAGAGGACATTGCATAGAGAAGGAACAGTGAAGGCCAAGTTCTTTAAAACTAATCGCCACAGTCTGGCAAATTTTTGGCATAGAGCCGCCCCCATCAGCCATTCAAAAATGCCAGGTGGCTCCATCTTGCCAGCGAGATAATTTGGCTGAGATTTTGAAATGAAGCAATTCAAAGTGAAAATCATCTGCCCTTTCCAAACAGAACTGTCTCAAACACTTGATTAGATTTCAATCCAAAATAGATATTTTTCTGTTCAAATTAACTGACTGCAACATAAGCCCTTTATTTCCTAGCTTGTCTGGCTGATTGTTCCTCATAACAGACAGTGGCATTTCTGCGTGTTACCTTTGCTTAGGTGTGGACTCTATTATGGAAACTGGCAGGATATAATTTGTACTCTCAGTAAGTAGGAATTGAATAACAACTCTTCTGAGCCACAATGCATATTTGCCTGCAGCTTCTTGCCACATAGTATCTGAAAGGCTGTTAACACAACCTTTTTTTTTGTTTATAAAATATTGAATGGGTAAAACTGAATCTGAGGTAATTTTATAAATTTTCTGACCTCAGAAACAATTCCAATCTTGAAACTGCTCTAAGATCTTATTTTTATAGGCCTAACTTTAAATAATTTTATTCTCAAAAAAGAGAATTTTATTGAAGATAACTTTTTGTTGAATTTGATTTTATTTACACCGTAAAGAATTTTAAAGTTTAAAAACATCCAAGCACAGTTTAATTGGCCTGATGTGAACTATCTTTGTTTGTTTTTCTGGAGAACCTTTTTGCAGTCTATAGTTCCTAAGTTTCAGATATTTACAAGAGTTTTACCATGCTACAAAGCAAAATGTGTAACTGGCTCAATATCATTGACATGGTTTTCACAGTCCCTGTAACACGGAAAAACATCTTCTTAGTTACTGTGAAGGCCAGTAGGGAGCTCTCTAGGCTTGTCCTTTGCATAACAGCTTGTAAAGTTTTTCCTAATGATTTCTCCACCAAACTCATCTGTGCTTTAGATGTAGCAATTTTGATCCATTCTGACTTGCGCTTTTCGGGGAGAGGTGTTAAATTCTGACAAGCCTCCAGGCAATAAAGCTGCCTTTTTAAGCTCTCCTTTGAGATCTCAGAAATAATCCACAGAGACCAACAGTCTCCTGTCTAAATTGATTAGAGCTTATTTTGTTTGCTGCTTCAACTATGTGCTTTCCTGTCTCCCAAGAGATACCTCTGCTGGCACAGACCCAAACAACCCTGCAGAGAGAAATTGTAGCCAGATGTGATGTTTAAGGGAAAGGAGAGCAAGGGAAGAAGATTCTCTCTGCCACTCATCTAAGTGTGTCATCCTCTGGACAGTGGTCTAAATTACATTTTCCAGACCACAAAAATCTTGAGATAAATAAAGGGGGTTCCAATAGGTTGCAGACCAAACCAAAAGCCACCTGCATCTGCCTAATACTGAATCCTACCCAGTCCAACCAGGAGCAAAATATAAATTTTCTATTATTATCTCCATAGCTCATTGCTGAAAACAGCCCTGATCCTTTGACATGAAGAATTAAAATTCATTTTTGGATAAGTCCATGTAATCTGCTTCTACCCTTGGACTACGGCTCCCCTTCGCATTGTACCTGTTGCAACAAGAGGCATGAACTGCAGCACCACCCAAGTCAGAAGATGTGCTAGCAGGCAAAACTTTCACGTTTGAGGCCCTCTTTCTGTCTAATTAAATTTTCAATTAATTATTTTGTCCATTTTAAAGTTTACATTTTGCCTCATTTCCTCTCTTTGTCTTGAGAACGAAAAAGCTAGCCAGGCAACAGAGGATCAGTCTTCCCACAAGGATTGCATAGGATATTTTGAGCTCTACCTTGCACTGTGCAGCAATCTTTTACAAAGAGTGCCATGGCAAAATGTGAACTGTCTTATAGAGCAGGAGGCCACAAAACCACCTGAATTAAGTAAGCACATTGAGCCTCCAGGTGGGCAGCAGACTATATGGAAAACTCTTCCCACCAGGAAGATAAACTTGTAGTCCAGCAACATTTTTCTCTTTTTTCTGCTACTACCTTGAAGCCTTAAACCCACTGGATTGATTTGAAGTTTTTCTATTTACTACAGTGTTTCCAGGCCAGGTCAGACTATTCCTTCCTGAGTGCAAACTCTTGGTTTTCTTATTAGAACCTCATAATGGAATCTTACTCATAGTTCTTGGAAGCAATGTTCCCCCTTGGAACAATTTTATAAGTGATATGATTACAAAAGACTGAAATGTGATGAAAGTCCTGCATAAACCAGGGCAAAATTGAAAGCCTGCATTTCTAAAAGCAACTTATCTGTGTTTGTTAGATGGGGAAAAGAAAAAAGGGAAAGAGATTACTGCTGAGGAAAGCATTGTCAGAAACATTTGTTTTCTCTGGACCATAAATTGACCAACACTGTATTCTTCAGAAAGCAGAAGCTGCCTTCTCACAGTTGAGCTGTGATGTGTTAAAATAAAAATACATTAGAAAATCCAAGCACTCAGTACTTTACGAGAGGGAAAAAAAGCTGTCTGTCCAAATTTCATCCTGTTTTTTCTGCAAGCACTGTGAGCACTCTGTTGTGTGACATGGAGTCCAGGCTGTGATGGCCACAGTGTCATATCCCAGGTTCACTTGGCGTGCAGAATAGGTGATGTGCAAACCCTTATTCAACCCTTCTGTGTACTTCCTTTCGAGAGATGGCTTAGGCATTATTTGCAGGACCACAGGCCAATGTTTTATCAAGTATGAAGTTATTCACTGTCTCCTGGAATTTTCTGTGATGATATCAATTCACAGCAAATGATCCACAACCAATATGAATTTATCTTTCTGGTAAGCCAGAGACGATGAGAGCAAGTTCACTTTACAGAAGGAAAGGAAGTAAAAGCACCAGCGCCAAGGTATTTGGGTCCACTTTAGTTAATTGTCCTTCAGGAGGTTTTCTAAAGCATTTAATATTTTGCAACATCATGTGGAGAAGAAACCTAGAAAAAAATTCTTATGTATAACTCCAGCAACAAAACATCTTAGCTTCATAACAGAGAGATTCCACCTAGTTCTCCAAGTGACATTCCTGAAGTGATATTACAGACAAACCATAAGTGGCCATTAGTGGAGACTTCTAAACATCCATTAGACTAATATATGCTGATTTAGGTATTTCCCTGCAGTAATGTTCATTGCACAGAACTGTATTTTTTCCTTCTGCAAGCTGAAGCAAAGCCCAGTTTCCACTGTAGATACAGATAACAATCGTGTCCCCCACCCCTCCATCCCTCATAAATATGTGAGCTGAAATTCTCCCTCTGCTCCCAGCCATAGTCACTATCATCTCTGATACAGGGTTCAGTCCCTACCAATTCTTTCAGACTTTTTTCTGACTTTCTTTTGCAATTCAGTGTGAGAGACCCCTCTTTTTGTCATGCAGACATTTTGAAAGGAAACTCCAAGAGAGCAAGACAGGTGTGTAAATTCTGCAGGTATGACCAGCTGAAAGCCAGAGACTTAAAATGAAAAGCATTAGAGAATATGTAGTAGACAGGATTGCTAACACCTCTGTCTTTAATGGGTGCAGTTGTGGCTGCCACAACTGTGTCCTTTCCTTTTGACTAAAAGATTACAATTATCTCACTGTTACTAAGCTTTACCTCAGTTATATCTCATGGCAGTGGATTCCCCAAGCTAGCAATAATAGCACCATAAGATCTAGCCTATGTGCCAGTGTTTCATCTATATATTTGCAATAGTTAAAAGTTCAGAGGAAAAGGAAACTGAACATGCTAGCAAAGAAGGTGCTGAATATATATACTATGTCTCCACCAAGAAAATTTGCAAAGCCTGTTTAAGCACAGATACACATACCCTTAGCACATAACAGAGACAGAGACCAAGCATCATGGGTTTCCTCATCTCACAGTCCCATATAGCAAACTACAGAAGAATCATGAGAAGTAGTCTCATGACTCTATCTTCTGCTTTTGAGAAAGAACAGACAGCACATAACAGCTACACCAAGAATAGGTTTTTAACTGCCCACAAACCCTCTATTTAGTAAAATACAACCCTTCTATGCTGTGCCACCAGTAAAGTACCTGGCAAGACACTTGTCCTGTTGTAGTGTGTGCTGCTAAAACTTTCTTTTTAACAAGCTCAAATTTCTTCTCCTTAAGACGTAGTGATGGAATTTAATCTATTAAAAATTGGGATTTTTTTTTTCTGGTTAAAGCGGGGCTAAGAAGATCTGCCATAACTTTTTATTTTTAACACTGTGCTGCAGAGGGGAAGAGATGAAAAAAAAAGGTAAAACAATGTCAAAAGATTATTCAGTGTCTGACACTCAGTGGTCAAAATCTAGTACTGCAGCTACAGAAATCAGAACTGACTCGAAAGTGACCCAGCTCAAGAGTGACCCCGTTCAGTGCACTAATAGAAATATTAAAGCATACATCATCTCCCCTTTTCATATTGTATTAGTATATGTTTTAAAGTTATGGGATCAAAACAGTGAGAATTAAAACCAGGGTTTAAGTTACAGATAACTAAACCTGAATAGAGAGCACAAAAGTCTAAACATTCTACCTTAGTTATTTTGAAATTAATGGAATTGTTTCTGTTTGATCATTAACTACTCAGAACAGATAGATTTTTGTTTTCCACATTTTTTCATTTTTAAAAATGCCAGTCATATTACTGGCATATTTTAATAAAACTCAGTGATGACCTAAGCCTATCACTTTGGGAAATTTTAGGAAAAAAATGCTAAAATGCAGATACAATCCCACAAAAATTATCTACATAAAATCACTGAATTAATCTTAATTCAAAATAAGACATTAAATCAAAATATATAGATACTGTTAAGAATTACTAGTAAACTTTACAAAGATATTCAAGTTGCTGCAAGAGATACCTAATGCCATAGTATATTATTGTAAGTTAGGCAGTGAAACCTCTTATAGCCTAACACAATGAAAAATAATATTCTAAAATAGAATACAAACAAAAATGTCCCCAAAAGACCTCTCACTGTATGTTATCAGAGACATACAGGCTTTGGTTTGCATCTACAGACAAATCAAAGCCAAACTGGTGCCGAAACCCAGCCAGAGGTGGCAGGGTTGAGAACATCATCTCCTGAGAATATTGTCTGCTCTGCTGCCCTAGCTAGAGTAAGTGGTGTGACTCAACCACTCTGGCCTAGGGAGTAACCTTGGTGGGCACCAGAAATGCAGGTTTAATCCTGCAGGTTAAAGGACTCATGATCTACAAGAAAACAACGGCACAAAACGAGAGGCAGACTATACCTTCTAGCATCACATTTTATGTCGGGAATAGATGCTATCCAAGGGGAAAAAAAATGAAAATGAGGTTGCAACTGAATGGAGGAGATTTGGGAAAATTCTTAAAAATCCCTTTGCTTAGTGAAGAACGTGATCAGAGGTTTTCCAGGAGGCATATTCCAATAAAGACAAAAAAAATGTCAAAAAGGAATTCAAAACCACAGACAAGTTTTGTCCTTCACTCCTTGAGTTTATGGACCAGAACATTCTAGATTACCTTCACAGTACTGATGGCTTGGTTTTGAATCCCAGCCCTCTATACCAGAAATAATTCTGTGTATCTTTTCAAAAGTTACAATGCTTTGCACAACAGGAACTTTTCTCTTAGAAATCAAGGTGGACACACATGGCATTTTTGGCAAAAACAAATATACTATCTTGAAACCTAAGCTATCTTGCAAATCTTAAACTATCTTGCAAATGTTTTGCATTTTGCAGACATACCTTGATCCAAAAAGGAGACTGCACAACCTGGATATTAGAGAGTGTAAGATTCTCCTTCTTTCAAACAAGGAAGAATCTCACCAAGCCCTTATCCTCCTGGGAGACTTTAATCATCCCATTATCTATTGGAAGGGCAACACAGCAGTGCACAAGCAATCTAGGAGGTTTCTGGAAAGTATTAATTATAAGTTCCTAAAACAGAGCAAAAAATGCTGGGCCCAGTCCTGTGACATCTTCATTAATGATCTGGACCACAAAGCAGAGTACACCTTCTGCAAATTTTCAGATGATATAAAACTGGGAGGAACAGCTTTAGGAAAAATGTTGTCAGCAGGGAGGTAATCCATCCTCTCTAGTCAGCCCTGGTGAGATACATCTCAATTACTCGGACAAAGTTTGGGCTTCTCTGTACAAGAGTCTTGGGAAGGGCCATAAAGATGTTCCTTGAACATCTTTAGATGTTTAGACAGAGTGGGGCCTGTTCAGCCTGGAGAAAGGAGGGCCTGGGAGTATACTATCAATATGTATAAATACCTGATGGAAGAAAATTTAAAAGATGGACCTAATCCTTTTCCAGTGGAGTACAGTGACAGCAAAAGAGGCAATAGGCAAAAACTGAAATGCATAAAATTCCTCTTAAACATAAGCTGAAGATTTACTTTTTACAATGGGGATAGTCAAATGCTGCCACAGATTGTGCAGAGAAGCAGTGGGGTTTCCATCCTTGGAGGCATTCAAAATCCAGCTGGACACTTCTTGAGCATCGTATTCTGGGTGACCCTGGTTGAGTAGGGGATTGGGCTAGATGTTCTCCAGAAATCCCTTCCAACTTCAGCCACACTATGACTGCATGAATGTGCAGCTTTGACTTCACTTTGGCAATGGACTTCTACAGAATCCTGCTGCTTCCTTAATGCTTGAAAGGCATTTAGTTAAGACCAAAATAAACAGAAGTTACAAGAAATGCTGGAAACAGACTTTTTCTTCTTAGCCCAGGAACCTTAAATATATAACACACCACCACGCTCCCCCCCCCCCCCCCCCCCCAAAAAAAAAATAATCTTGAGAAGACTTAGGTATTTTCAGCATTCTGATTCAGTGCACAAACACTAAGTTTTCTGTGAAACAAGCTATGAAGTATCTTTTTCTTAATTTTCTCTTAGAAAGTGTCTGTGTAACAAGCTTAGGAGACATAGTCTAGATATAGCCCAAGCCATTCACCCAAGGTGAATCAGGCAATGTAGAAATAATTGTAAACCTAATATTTTTCCTCAAAAATTCACTGTTCTAAATAATAACTCAGTACAACTGAAAGGGTGAATGAGATTTCTTGACTGTTAGTCATGTTTATTCTTACCTCTTATTAGGCATGACATGAGACCTTGAGTAGCAAAAAAGTAATTTCATTAATATTTGAATAAAATATCCCTTTGGTTTTAGTATTTTTTGAGTATACCTACAGCATAAAAGAGGGCAGTTTTAAGGTAAAAGTTTTTGATTTGATGAATGACCTGCAAATGTGGTAAGTGCTGCACATCCTCAAGATGTGACTATTAAAACTGTTCTACTGCTCTACAATGTGCAGTATGTAAGGAAAACATTTACAAGAAAAGCTTTACAAATACTTTAGTAAATTTTTAAATATCTTCTGAGTACTATTTATTGCATTTTTGTATGTTAAGTCATGTTTTTACCTTCAGAAATCTATCAAGTACAGAATTATCTTTTTTTTTTAAAAAAAAAGAGCTTAAAATATCTTCCTTAAAAACAACAGCAAGAACAATGAATGAAAAAAATACAGCTTAAAATGTAATTAGGTAGGATTAGTTAAACTTCTTCTGTGTAAAAATTTTTTCAAATCAGATGTTTGTGAAAAGTCAAGAACCAATGTCTAGATATTTTTGAAACAAAAATGCAATCAAGTAATATGCAAAAAAACCCCAAAAAAGCAAACAGCCATTTATCAACCAAGACATGACAGAAAAGTCTTTTAAAACTTTTTCCCCCCGCCCCCAGCTTTTGTCTCCCTGAGGACAAAAATCTGATTTTAGGAACCTAGTGGTAACACTAATGTCTTCTTGCCCACAATATAGCATGATGTAGTCTGTTTGGTCTCGGAGCTAGGGACTAATACAAGCCCCTCACTCTTAGTCCTAGGGAGTATAATTCTGGAGAGAAAATTTAATATTTTGAGAAAAGAAATAAAATCTGTAACTATTTGAATAAGTGTCTTTCTGTACTCTTACCAAGGCACTTGGATTTTTGGCTAGGGAAAAGTGAGGTGATGGAAGAGAATGCTATTTTGCAGTGTGTCTTGTTCCCACATACATATTTGTTAAAATCAGACATATATATGTGCCTGATCACATACACACATATCTATTATATTCCAAGTATCCAACAGTACAAAGGCAACCTTCCTCTGCATCAGGAAAGAAAATGTGCTCTGCAAATCAGGCTACAGCCTTCCCAGCAACTCTTGTAAAATAATAGAACTGAAGATACATCTTGACCTCTAGATACCAGCTTCTATGTCAAGAAAATCAAGGCTGCTAAAGTATGCCATGGTATCATGGGAACATGTTTGGAGGATGCTGTTTCACCAGTAGCTTTTCATCTTGAACTGACATTTCTCACTATTCATATCCATCAATGTCAAAAACTGTATCAGGTTTTACAGCAAACTTTCTACATTTGCCTTAAAGGGTGTCAGTCAGCCTATGCTCTGCACAGTTAGATGGGCTCAGTGGGCAGCAGGACTCCCAGCTGCGCTGAAATGCAGTCTGCACCAATGCTCGTGTAAGACACGTCACCATCCTGACAGCAGCTATGCTCAGAGGAGGGCATGCTTTTTCCCACACAGCTGATGCTTCCTCTCCCTGTAACTGCAGTAGCTTTGCACTGGAAGTAGGAGTTAGTGTTACTATAGTAGAGTGGTTTTTCTTGTGTTTGTTGAAAGGTGTCTAATAGTAAGTACAGGCTTGAGTGAATGTGTCATCTGCCAGGCTTTGTGCATGTGGAATAGAAGAGAGGGAAGCTGAGCATTCGAAGAGTGTTCCCTGATGATTACAGGGGTAGGAGGGGCAGTTGACTGTCTGCATCATCTCATCTCAACACCTTGTTTTGAATGTGATCCTTTGAAAGATAGATTCTGAAGACGGAAAACAAAGTGGTAAAACTAAGATCTCAAACAGTTTTAAGATCAGATCAATTCAAACAAATAAAAGAGGATCTTCCTTTTATACACTGAAAGGGAAATTTATTTAAAACAACTCATGACAGAATGGATTGCAGGACACTCAGACTACATTCTAATGTTTTTGTAAGTATCCGCCAATTTAATCTCTACTTGGACATATTGTTCACTTTTTATTAGTATCTTTTCTAAATATATAATTGGACATCACAATCTGATAATGAAAACACCATATAGATCCCAAAAGGACAAAGTATCCTGAGTTTGCATGTTTAAGTGGGAATAATTAGGATGATGACTTTTCTAAGATTTCTAAGTGAAACTTTAGTACTGATGGCACTAAAACTCAAAACCTTGAAATACTATAAAAAAGTTCAAGTTGATTTCCAGTTTGGAAAGCAACAACTAAGTGCAATCTGAATTCTCAGTTCCATCCCTCATAAATTTCACATTTGACCATTTATATATCTGAGGATGCTTAAATGAGATCTCAAAACAGAAACTTTCTTCTAACACTGATCCAGACAGAAGCTTAGCTTTCATCTCCATGCATGAAATTTCCAGTGAGTTGCAGCCTTCCAGTTACCACAAACAACCAAGGCAGTAAGATAATCATCAGATCTCTCCCTGATAAAGGCCTCTGTGATGGCTCATCAGAGCAAAAGAAATAAACAGCTTTCATCCTCTAATTAAAAGTTGACTAACTACAAAGAAATTAGCAAAAGGCAGCAACTTACACAATGAATAACCAAGATTAGTCCTCTTAGAAGCTATTCAGCTAGACACCATGTAACAGGAAATGAATTTTCTACATTTTTTCATAGCAAAAAATTATCTGATGGGAACAAATAGGGAAGAGGAAGATCCTACTGTAAGTTTTGAAAAATTGGGGGCATAGGTGCCTCTTTTTTGTTCCTTCAACTCCTTTGGGAACAGAAAGAAATGTACTACAACTACAACTGAAACTCAAATTTCAACGCAGCTTCTTCCACAAGCTATATCTCTGTTGGGAAACGTATGTATTACAGTATGTATTACAGTAAAAAAAAGTCGGAGCACATTCTACAAGAATTAGTTTATTGGGCAAGTTCCCCAGTTCCTCTGTTGTTTGCACTGGTGATGTTGAACTCCATTCTTCAAAGAACTCAGCAGAAGTCACAGAGTTGACAAGCTTGAGAGCTTCAGAGGATGTCCTGCAGGCCTAAGAAAGTGCACACATTATGGATGGAAAAGGAAATTTGGTGGTTTTTTCTTCATCTTATTTTTGTGATTCTATCATGGAGAGAGAGAGATTTTCATAGAGGATGAATTAGGGGGTTAAAGTGATCTCTTCCATATTCATTTGTACTATTTGCAGCATACTTATCTCTTTCCATTCCCTCTTAATGCTACAGATTTATAATGCAAACAAAAGTAATGAACGACCTGAATTCACCTTTAAATCCCAGGAAACTTGAACAGCCTGTATCCACTGAAATAACACTGTTATCACAACAGATTTGGATAATAAACTCCTAACTGGACTGACAGAAGTCTAGCCTTTGTTGAATTCCTCCTCTAATCATCTCAATAAAGAATAAGCTGTTTACTTTAATATTTATTTTCTTGAAACGCAACAAGACTTCATTGTTGAAATTACTGCTTAAATATGGAGCTGAGAAATAGCCACTGGTGAACATTATTCATGGATATAGAGGTCTTAAGTGATTCAGACTCTGATTCATTCACATCTTCAACAATTATCACCACAAAAGCAAACACATTTTTAAGAACAGGATGTGAAATTAATGTTCTGAAGAATTTGTAAAACAAAACCTCTACAGATTTTTTTCAAGTTCATTTTGAATTGTTACCAACTTCTAATAGCTCTATCAGGAGACTTGCCTTTTGAAACAACCATGCTATATAGATTTTTTTCATTATAAAACTAAAAAAGTAGGTAATTGGAAATTTTTAGAATTACTTCGTTTCAGTCCACTAATGATGCACTTCTGCTTTCATTGAGTATATGTGAGATTTAAGTCACTGGATCATTTTGTAAAAAGATTAACAACTTTGTCAAAATCCATAAGAGTCTTCATTCAGCACTGAGGCAAAGACTTTGGGAGACTTACTGTAAAATTCTTTGGGATATCTATTTGAAAAATTAATAGAAGGTTTTTTCTTCTGTTTTCAATTTCATTTAGCCCCATAAGAGAATTTTAAAATATCTTTAAAAGATCTGTCACATGCAACCTAGAGAGCAGCAAACTTGGGTTAGGTAACTGACAGATATTTCTATCCTCAGGTATGGTGAAGATGTTCTTGAAAGCTCAAGAGCTCTTTGGAAGTCTTAGATATTTGACCAAATATTGCAAGTTTCAGTCTTACCTCAGAATCCCTGACTTTTTTAATTAACTGTACCACGTGGCATTATGCTTTCTTTGCACTGTGGTGCTTTCCTACCTTTGGTTTTCAGTCATGCAAGAAAGAGTGTTTGCAATGCCAGGTAATATAAATCAACCATAGAGCAAAAGGCAATTGAATGAACTATTTGATGAACATTCTTGAATAACAAATATGGTCATGCAAATGAAAAACCAGATCGCAAACCATTCATGAGTGAAGAAAGGGGCTAACATTTTGACAGACACTATCGGGTAGTATTTATCCAGTTTTGACTTTGGTATTCATTTGAACCTTTGAATGACTATAAAATCCGAAAAAGTTTTCTCAGTCTGCTTGAGGTCTGCCCAGGTGTAATGGAGTGATGGTAAAATTAAGGTTTGCCTCATAACTATAAGAGATTGATCTAAGTAATGAAGAAGTAATTATCTGGGATTTTTTGATATTTGTCTGGATCACCAAGGAAACAGCAACAAGTAATTTTGCTTACTCCTTGAAAAATGTCTTGAGGAGAAGGTTGGACTAGATGAACTACATGTGTCCTTTCCAACCTTCACAATATTTGAATTATATTTACAGAGAAATCATAAGGTATATAATAATGTAAATCTTGCATTCAGAAATTTCATGTTTTCTTCCCTAGGATTAATAATGTTCTACCTGATTTGCATAGGTTGTGTAATAGAAAATAAGGATAAGTGCATGTATTCTGTCTCCCTCAATCTAGCCTATGATAATCATTTCTTGATGAGTCCTTCATCTATAATAATTCAATGAAGCAAGTTCTGTTAGTGCCATAGGCCCCCAAATGGGCAATTAAAGAAAAAGTTTATTTTGTGCAGAAAGTACATCCATTCAGTTTCATACATTTGGCAGCATACATCTTGATTATAAAAAGATTGGGTTGATATAAGGATAATCTATTAGTTTACTTATAAATTAAATATTATTCACTAGAACCAAAGCAATAATGCCACAGGAACTTCCACTGAGTGCATGGAGGTTTCTGAAAATGGATGGTGTCAGACTCTTTTTGGTGGCGCCCAGTCACAGGATGACGAGCAATGCCAACAAACTGAAACACAAGAAGCTCCGCCTTTAGATGAGGAAGAACTTCTTTACATTGAGGATGGCAGAGCACTGAACAGGCTGCCCAGAGAGGTCATGGAATCTCCCTCTCTGGAAACATTCAAAACACACATGGACATATTCCTCTGTCACCTGCTCAAGGTGACCCTTCCTTGGCCAGGTGTTGGGCAAGACAATTTCCAGAGGTCCCTTCCAACCCTAACAATTCTATGATTCTGTGAAAAGGTTTAGGTAGTTTTAGTTTGTTGGGGTTTGTTTTATTCTTTGAGAAAATAGTCAAAACAGAGGACAGAAGTAAATATCATGGTAAAAAATGAGGAAAGAATTTGTAAGACTGGAGTGCAAGAAATAGAGAAGGTGACAGTTCCAATGTTTCAGGAGAGAAAAGTGATAAGGGAAATCAAGTGGTGATAATGAGCCTCAGATAAAGAAGGGTTGTGAAACACTTAAAACAATAGATGTCAAAAAGACTGTGCTAAATCTTTGACAAGGCATCCAGTCATTACAGCAAGTCTATTCATGAGACAAAAAAAAATCATAAATTGTTTCATACAGATATATGATTTCTATAGTTTATTTCAGTTTAAAAAAAAAAAAGAAAAAAGAAAAAAGAAAAANCTGGGACAGTAGATCCTTTCTGAGTGCCTTTTAGTATTGTGTTCAGACGCAGGCAGATATCATCTGTCATCCTACTATCTATCAAGGCAGACAACACACAGGAAGGTGTGATAAGCTCAAAAATTACAGAATTAACAATATAGCTAAGCTTTAGTTCGTCACCAAAAACACAAGCTATCCCTTTTTCCTGTTTTGATTTCCTCTTACTGATCCAAAGACTCTTTGTTTTGTGTGAGGCATACAAATTTGATGAATTTGAAAGCTATTCTAAATAGCTATTCTGCTTCTAAACTCCTTGGTCTCATCACATTTTGAAAATAAAATAAATACAGTCTGCAGCCACTCTTCCAGTGATTAGAGAAAGGATAAACATTCAGAAAACATGGGAGACTTCTCTGAAAATCATGTCAACTTGTTCATGGATATTTTTAAATTCAATTCAATTGCTTTGAAAAACCCTAATTTTTTTGTTTGCACAAAGCTGTTGCCTTTATGTATGCTTCTATTTTAAACAAAACTGCAATGGATCAATAGCCATAAGGTTTAACAGATTCCTAACAAGAAGTTACACGTTCTGTGCTTTTATCCAAAATTCCCAGTCTGAGTACATCCAGAAAAAATACACATTGGCCAAGTTTCATGAAAAAGAACTGCAGACCTGAATAGTATCTAAAGTTAGATCATCACACTATATTCACTAAACAGATCTTGTCATCTTCTGTCTCCTCCTATTCTGACATAGTCGAACAGCTATTCCAGATCTAAACTGTTAGTAGGGAAAGTATGGAATTTACACCAAATAACACAATTCAGTTCTTCTCAGTGCAACTTCAGAAATTTGCACCTAGAAAACGTCAACTTAGAAAAACATGAAGATTTTGACTGTGAAGATCTTCAGACTAAAATGTTGATCCTTAAGTGAGTTAGTTGCCCGTTCCTGTAGACATCATGGAAGCACCTCAGACTTCTACTATGTCCTCAGTTAATGTAAATGTTAATTCAATTTGCTGGAAAACATCTTACCAAGGTGAATTGTGTCACAAAGTGATACAGAAGGATGTTAGCACATAAGAGGAAAAATTGAATTGAACAACACACTGATTCAAGCTGTCCTATTAAAAGTATATTTAAACTGCACCTATCTATAATCATATGCATCCCATTTTCTCAGTAAAATAGCAGCAAATAGAAGCTTCCTCTGGTTTGCACATCTTTCCCATACCTCACAAGTCTAAGGGTTGCTTTTCCCTTCCTGCTACTGCCCAGGACCACTCTGCACAAGCAGTTTGTTCTGTCTAAGTGAGTACAAAACGGGCTGTCAAGACTTCTTTCACCTATTTCTTCAGCTGATAGTCTTTCAGCTATGATTCCACCTCCAGCAGATTAATTCAGATCTGCCTGGAATCTCAATTTACACTATCTATTGTGGGTTTAAAAAAAACCCCACAACACAGATTTTGAGGTAGTTTTCAGAAGGGATCTCTATGGCAGGACAGCTGATGCTGACATCATTGCTCCCTGTATAACAGCCTTAGATCATTTTCTTCCACAAAGCTGCACCTAACAATTACTTTTAGTGTCTGTTGCAGAGCTGTCAGCCCCTCATCAACTGTCAGGAGGCTGAATTTCACTCCGTCTGTGTCTCATCTCCATCGTCCTGACTGACAGGCATCCTGTAGTGTGTGCATCTGACTGCCCCAGTGGGCTGCCAGTCTGCTTCTCCCCTAGATGAGGTTCACACCCTGGAGGCTTTAAGCTGTGCTCTCTACCAGGACTTCACAGCAATGGAAAAATATAGTTTGAAGCAAGGGCCAGAAACGTGGAACATGATGGAGCAGCGGAAGCAGCTGACTGAGGATCTTCTTCCACTCCTAGATTCCTGGGCACCAGCTTCCCATTCTTCCCCATGGAATTTCTTCCCAGGATTAAACTCACTTTCTACCTCAACTCTGCTAATTATCAGCATTCCGTATTAGCAACGTTTGTCCCAACAGCATTTTTACCCCTGGAGCATGCAGAGGAGAGAGATGCAGGTGCTTTTTCAGTTCAGCACAGCCCAATGAACTGAAATGATACTAAAGGGAAGTCCAGGCCATTTGAAGCAGAGGGAGCCCTAAACTTCAGAGCAGAAACAGCCATTTCATTCATTACATATTTCTTTCCAAGTCAGGCACTTCCTGCTGTGAATCACAGCACCTTTTCATGGCTTTCAGCATTGGCTCACTTTTGCTCTTTAACCTCAGGAATACGTGCTGTTGCACAGCAGTGTCTGGGTACCTCAGATCCACAGCTCCATCTGAAGAAAGGAGTTAATGCAAGGCCTGTTCCTTCCAAGCCTATGGGTGACAGACACTCCCCAGACACACACAGTGCCATACCCACACTCTGGCTGCTGTCCCAGAGGAAGGGGGAAGGAAGCCTTTCCCAACACACTGCTGCTGCTTTCCTGCCTGAGCAGGTCTTGCACCCTAGGATGCAGATCCCACATATCTGAGAGATAACACACGTCCACCAAGAGGTGCACAGATCTCATCTTTGTCCCTCTCTCCCACTGGCAGCCAAACACTGCCAGGATGAAGCGTCCAGCCAAGCCATCCTCTCTGCATTATCTGGAAGCTGTATATCATAGTGACACAACATAATATATTTTGTAGAAACCAAGAGAGCTCCTAAAAAGATCCAGTATTAAATGTGCAATGATACCACAATGAAGAGAATACTCTCAGTTACTATTTGCAGTATAGCTCAATGCTTTGAAAAACGCTACTTTGGTTTTTGAGATTAAGCAATCTCCTTCAGCAATTTGCAGAAAATATCTGTGCAGTCTAAGCAGTTACTTGGACAAAAGTCTTGAAGTCTAGCTACACATATAAAAAAAATCACCAATTATTGTCTTCTCATGCTGATGACAGTCCAAAATGACCCTGCTGAACCATGCTACCTGCATGACTGAAGTGACTCCTTCATAATTCCCACAGTGCAGGCACAATGGCACTGTGACCTCGCCTGGAGAGAGGACTCCTGAGTCCCAGGTGCAGCAGGGTAAGAAGTGGATGCACAAAATAGCTTTGACCAACCTAATGTGCAGGGTAGGAAGAAATGCCATCATACAGGTAAAACACCCTTCTTAGTGTGCTGGGCTGTGCTACTACTGAGATTCTCCTAACTGGATGACCCTAAAGGACCAAAGATCACAAAGATCAATCTAGAGCATCCTGTTGCTTACAACAGTAGCTTCCCTGGAGCTGAGACAGGGTGCCTGTGCAAAGGTACCTGTTCCTGTAGACTTTGTTCATGAGAACAGTAGAGAAAGTGGTAAGAATGGGGGGGGGGGATAAATATAAAAAAATTAGAGTGTTTGGAGAATGGTAATAGAAATTATGAATAGTTCCTAACACCTTACAGGAAATGAATCTGGTTTGCTCACATGCAGACAGGCAAGTGAGACCAAAACACTTGTCTGATTTTTCTAGTTATGCTAATCTGAGCCCTTACAGCTCACTTTTCCACTCTTACCAGTTGAAACAACAAAAGAAACTTAGAAGGTCTGAGGCAGTGATGGCCAGAGTTGCTGTGTCAGATGGATTTGGAGCAGCATTGAACAGGACAAGATACACTGATTAGAGCAAAGGATGTATTTTCTGAAAAAACATCACATCACCTTGCATGTCTTTACTATTAAGCTGTTCAATTAAAAATAAACAAACAACAACAAAAAAAAAAAGCAAAGCTGCTTTCCTCAGTTTTGACATGTTAGGAAGAGAAGGACTGCCTCCAGATCTTTTCAGTGTCTCCTCTTTGGACATGTGGAAGACTTTGTTCAAAGTGGAAGTGAAAGGGTCCAGAGTAAGAAGCTTTTCAGCCAAAAGATATGACTTCTGGTAAAGGTCTTCTGAGGGCAAACCTGCAACAGCAGCACTTCCCTGGGGCTCTGCATCTGCCCTTGCACTCAATGACCCTTTACACCAAGCCCTGTGGGGCTAATAGCCCACAGTCCCAGAGAGCCAGGACTGCAGGCACCATAAGCCAGAGCAGGGCCACCAGGCACCAACACAAACCGCTGAAGGATAGGGAAAGGCTGAAGAAAATAAAACAGGAGCTAGGAATGTGTCTCAGTGGCAACATGCAAGATCTGACAGGTCTATAAATTAATCAGCACAACTCACTATCTGTGCGGGGTCTCCACTATGCTAGGTATTGCATTGCTTATTAGAGGGGATAAGAAAAGGAAGGAAACATAGCAAGAGTGACAGCTCATTCAAGTTTGGGGAGTAACTTGCATTTGGGAACTACCATTAGTTTTTTGGCTCTATTAAGAACAAGCCAAGTCCCCAGAGTGATCTAGTTGCTTTCAAACACTAAATCAAAACTAGGTTGTGGCTTGTATTTTTTAAAAAGGCCAACCAACTTCATCACAGATCAGGAAAGAAACTACTGGGTGAAATTCTGGGCTGGCCAGAGAAATTGATTCTGATGTTCTCTGATGCCACTGTTCCTTTCCTTCCTGACCTTGGCCTCTGGATGCATGTTTCAGTTCTCTCCCAGTACAGAAAGAGCAGACCTTCTGTCCAGCAGCTTCCAGAAACAAGAACTTGTCTTTTTCACCAGCTGAAGAGATGGGTCTGAACTTCAGCAGCAGTCACTGAAAGGCCTTTGTATTTGGAATGAAGATAGCTCTGAAGTGAAATGTCGTTGGCAAAACTGTAACCTCTTAGCCTTCTCCCCAATGGAGCCATAGAAGAGGACAATACCCTTCCCTTTGCTCCCAGAGGACTAGGACAGGAGAATGCCACTCAGAAATTCTGATCTGTGCTTTTCAGATGGTATTCTTCAAGCTTGTGGCTTAAATTCTTTGCTATCAACAGTAGAGGAAAAAGATTTCAAACACTGACTCAGCTTATAGTTCCTCTTTGCCATCAACCTGCCAAGGACCTTTCTTAATTATAATTTTGTCTGGAGGTTCAAGTAAGTTTGAGACTATGGTCAACAATTTTCCAGAGTCCCTCCTCCCATCCTCCTCCCATCGTCTCATTAAGCTGTGACACTTAGAGAATCAGCTTTAGAGAATGTGTTCTTTTGGAACAGGCTGCCCAGAGAAGTGTTAGACTTGTTCAAAAAACATGTAGATATGGTACTTAGGGACATGGTTTAGTGGTGGACCTGGCAGCATGGTTGGACTCAGCGGTCTTAGAGGGTTTTTTTAACTTTAATTGTTCTATGGTTCTATGAATAAAGGCAGAGGTTTTCAGTACAGAATGGAAACAACGAGGCTGCAACTTTGGATAAGCATCAAGAATGCTTTGTAATTCTTGTGCAGCTTTAAAATGGCAGGCAAAATAGAATGCAAGATAATAGAGAAATTCAGCTAGCTACCCTGCAAAGACCTCAAAATGCTGCCTAGTTAATATACACTGGAAGGAGTAATCCACAGCATATGCCAGAATTTCCTAATCTTGGTTTGACTCCACAATATTAGTCCTATTTATAGACTGCAAAATTAGAATTGACCAGAGTGATTTTTTAGTCTGATATTCTGTGTAAGAGAGACTTGAACATTCTCCTACATTAATTCTTGATATAAGTCCAAGAGTCAATTTAGCTAGTCCATTAGTTTTCAACCTTTTGTAATTCGCATATTTTTAAACTTTCCAATAGGTTTGAAGAGGTTGTATGTCCACTCACAATCAGCTTCTTAGTTACCCCTCCAAGATCCCTTGGACCACCAGTTATTTACAAACACATAAAGAAAGCACATATACCTTTCAAAAATCATCCAATCTTTATTTTAAATAAATTAAATGAAATTTTTAAACTGAGGAAGAAAGAGTCCTTCACAATTCTGAGTAAGAAATAGCCCTCACAGATAAAAGCTCATCACTTCTCACTTGCATTTCTCTGGTTTCATCCTCTGCAAAGTATATGCTATGTCTGTTTGCCAGCTAGGCTGAAAAGCCCTCCATTACTGCACTCCTCTCCTGGTGTGGATTCTCAGAGAGTGGTCACATTGCCCTTTTGCCTTCCTTTTGATAACTTAAATGGATTAAGCTTCCCCTAGCCACACTACAGGGCATATTTTCTCATGCATTAATCATTCCCCATTATAATGTAAACAAACCTAAAATATATTAAATACATCCTTTGTATTTCTCTGTTCATACTTATGTCACTGTCTGGTTTAAAAGACAATTTCATCTGACTAAGTTATAGATCATTAAGCTGAAAAAAAGTTTGCCCGTTACTGCTGTTTTACCATCTTGCCCCATCTTGTCTCATTAGCAGGAACTGATTGAGCATGAAGGTGTTCTCTGGCTGTCAGTAGATAAAGTAGGTGCTCTTGGCTTTCATCTGTTCTGAATTCTCCTTGTCTCATTATCTTCACAAGGTCAGATTCTTTGACACCAGGACTGCTTGCTTAGCACTCCATTCTGGTAATTACTTGCCTGGCAACCTTAACCATAAGTAGATTGCATGTATATGGCAGCAATGAAAGTATCAGCGTACAGGCCAACAGCCATATATCCATATAACACAAATACCATTAGAAATGTGTTCATTCCACTGGTGTAATTGCTCTGCCTCTGTATTATCATACTGCTGCAAGCACGATGTACACATTAAAATGCACAGTTTATATTACAACACTGAAACTGAAGTTGCAAATCAGTTTTCTTTTAGGACCAAACCCATAGCTTTTTCCCCCACAAAACTCATGAATAGTTTACATGGAAAAGGCTAAGCTGCACTTCTCTTCTGAATCCTGTTTTACCCTCTGTTACAAAGACATATTCAACTCCTGAACTTATGAATTTTGTATAAGACTTTGGGAAATTCTGGATAGTGACATCCATTGCTGGTGCAAAGACTATCCTCAAATCAGTGTACAGTGTTCTGTAAAATAAATGCATGTCCTTTGATCTATTTATTGTGAGAAAGTAAAAAATTTATCCTGTGATGGATGCCTCATACATCTCTTCCTTTTATTCCATTTTAGGTTCACAAAATTACTTCCTCTACAACAAATCTTATCTACACAGTTCATCAATGATAGTCAAATTGTATTTGACTTACTTCTGCAAAGTTGTAACAATAATATATATGTTGTTTGTGTTCCAAGAAAATCCATGAACAGGATAAAAATATAAATGCCTCACATTTTGGCAGAATGCCTAAATGAAAATATCTTTATACCAGTGCAGTTCAAACTCACTTATATCAGATTTAAATGTGCTTCTTTTGTTCATGCACTTCATTGTCTGATCACCTCATTCTTCTTAATGTGTCAGCAATACTTAGATTTACAATGAAGCTTTCAGATAACCTATTCAATGCAATTTCAAAGGTGGTGGAGTAACTAAATAAAAATCTGTCCATAAGGCACTTGGGGTTGTACTTGCATTGTGCAATTTATTGATGGTGGTCACATCATCCACATTTCACAGATGGAAAAACTGATGCTCTGAGAAATTAGATGAGTTGGCACTAATCATACAGCAAGTTAGAAATAAAAATTAGATCTGCTGTCTCCTAGGTTCATAATCTAATCAGTCTAACTTGTTATATTTTGACCCCTCTCACAGGCATAGCCCCGCACTCAGATGCAAAGTCGCAGACCGAGTTTTTCTATCAGGAAGTCTTTGGTTTGCTTCCAATCCTCTCTACAGCTCACAGCCCTACCTCCATGTTCAGAGCATTTCCTACCACCCTCTTCCCTGCTCACCACCTGCAGTCATAGAAAATCCATCTTCAGCTTGCAGCTGTCTTCAGTAAGGGGGATCTTTTCCCAAACAGAAGTCAAGACCTCTTTCCACTCAATTCAAAAGCCCATTTAAAGGCCACTGAGAACACCCTCACAAAGTGCCTCAGAAAAATTCATGTTTCATCCCTTGTGACCTTCAGCTGCACCAAAACTCTCTAAATATGGGTCTACTTTATTTACCTGTATGGAGGTACTATTTGTGGCTGAGTATCTTAGTTCTCAGTATATAGGCTTTACTTCTTTTCATACCTCTCTACCCTTCCATTTGCAAATCTTTGCAAAATCTCTTTAGCACAATGGGAGTCAGAATCAGACTAAGAACAAGAAGCCCCAGCTGTAATTTTGCAAACTTTCTTACCAGATGTAAGGAGGCATTCACTGGAACATAGTCTGTCTGTGGGCAGCATGTGTCCTGGCATTCCCAGTATCTTGTCCATCCTTTAATGCCTTTTACTGGATGTACTGGGGCTGCAAAGCATAGGTGTATATCTGTGACACAGAACACTGTCTCCTGTCTTTGACTGAAAATACGTAAGTGCTCATTATATCGTCACAGGGATACTAATATATTCAATATATTTTATTTTGCCTTGTGCCTTTTTCTGCAGCAGTTTTTAATATCAAATAAGGAGGTTTGCATTTAATCATACAGAGGAGAACATACTATTATAATCACTTAATACTAAAAAGACGAAAATTCTTATACAGGAATGTTTGGCAAACAAGTGAACTGTGACAGGGAAGAACTGTCTGTCTTCCATTTCACCAGGAAAAGCAGATCATTGTACTCACTGATTGTTTCACTCAGTGCAGAAACTTCAATTGACTGGTTGCTTAAAACTGATCAAAGAGCCATAGCATTAGCACCGAGTCCCAGCCATTTGCTGAGCCTCTCACTTTATGCATTTTACAGAGGATGATAAACAAGCAATTAAACAAAACCCATGTATATCTCTATGTTTATCTCAGCTCCAAAAGTGACCCCTATGGAACAGATAACAAGCTGTAGCATGTTCAGAATCTCCTGGTGGATGACCCACCTTCCACTCTTCTCTCTACCATGCATCCCGAGGACCTTGATTCCTTTTGTGCTCTACCTCCTTTGGAGACCAACTAGTTTCAGTCCTTCCTCTTCCCTGTATCTTTCAAGTCAGAAGGACTTCTGAGTCCTTAATTCAGTAAAGAAAGAGTTTCAGTCTTGCTCACAAAAGATTATCACCTACCCTCTTCTGTCTTGGAAAGCTGGTGCCCTGGGCACATGTTTTTTGGGGTTTTTTTTGTCACTCGCTAAAATCAAAGTCAGATAGTTACTGCTTGGCAGTGCCTTAGGCAGTCTGTTATCACATGTTTACCAGCAGTCCAGGCAGCAGCCAAGTCTCAATGCCTTTTCTTGTTCCGAATTTTATAAAAATATGTACCTTTCTGATCTATGGAAGCTACAAGAGGGACCAATGCATCTAGTGTTTTCGTGAGACTTTGTGGGATGGTAACCCTTGAGAAGACACGATGGCTGAGAGAAGGAACCAGGATTTAATCAGAACATACTAAAAGAATTTCTCAGGGACTAAAAGAGAAAAACTCAGGGGGTTACAGTCAAAGAAGAATGCTTTGATAGCTGCAGTTTGGCTGCAGAGAAGTCACAGGAAATAAAAGCAAAGGAAGATTTACAGTAAATGAAGTCTAGAAATAGAGAAAAAAATGATGGCTCAGAGTCTTAGATGCTGAAACCTTAAGATTTCAGACTGTTTGGGCTTAAAAACTATAATCTTCTTTAAGAGCATTTAAGAAATATCCTGTGAAAATGACTATAGTAGACCTATTCAAGCAGCATGTTTTACCAGCTTTCCAGGACGTTATTTGCAAACGTCAGGGTGTAGGATGGGACCTTTGGATTGTGTTCTGCAGCCTTCCAGCTTGCACACATTGTCTTTCTTGATATATGGTCAGGATAATGAAAATGCTTCTCGCAAACAAACAAACAAACAAAAAAATCAGAAACTCCATGATCACATGTATGTTTAAATGGGAATTCTGTCTTCTTAATCACTGAGGTTTCACATTTTTTCACTACAGAACATTGAATAGAATAATGGAATCCTGTAATCATAGAATGGTTTGTATCAGAAGGGGCTTTTAAAGGTTATCTAGTTCAAAACCACTGCAATGGACAAGGACATATATTGCCAGATCAGGTTGCCCAAAGGCCCATTCAACACTTTCAATGATGGAACATCCACAGCTGCTCGGGACAACCTGTTCTAATGTCCCAGTACCCTCATAATAAAAATTTTTTTTATGTCTAGTCTAAATCTACCCTTTTTCAGTTTAAAATTGCTAACCCTTGTTCGGTCACTACCGGTCTTGTTAAAAAAAAAATCTCTTTGAATTTTTCCTTAGAGGCTCCTATTAAGTACTGAAAGGCTGCAATAAAGTTTTGCAAGAGGCTTCTCCTTCCCAGGCTGAACAACTTCAACGCTCTCAGCCTGACTTCATAGGAGAGGTCCTCCAACCCTCTAATCATTCTTGTGGCCCTTCTCTGGACGCACTCAAACAGGTCTATGCTCCTCCTGTTGTGCTAAGGACTCCAGACCTGGATGCAGCACTCAGCTGGGGTGTCACCAGAGCAGAGTAGAGGGGCAGAATCGTCTCACTCAACCTGCAAGTTGTGCTTCTTTTGATGCATCCCAGGATATGATTGGCTTTCTGGTCTGCACATGCTCTTTTCCAGCTCTAGTCCAGTTTTCCACTCACCAGGATCTACAAGTCCTTCTGCACAGGGCTTCTTTTTAACTATTCAACCCTCAGCGTGTTTTGTTATTGTGGATTGTCCAAATTCAAGTCCAGGACCTTACACTTATACTTGTTGAATTTCATGAGGTTTACAAGGGCCCACTCCTCCAGCCTGTCAAGATATCCTTGTAAGGCATTTCTTCCCTTAAGGACACCAACTTCAGCAGGCAGCTTGATTGTACCAAAAAATATGCTGAAAATGCACTCTATTCCAATGTCTGTCATTAAGAAAGCTATGGAACAGCACTGGTCTCAATACTGGTCTCTCTGAAGAAGAGAACTGAAACGGATCCTCACTTGGACACTGAGTCATTGACTGTAGCTCTTTGGGCAGAGCCAACAAACCAATTCCTTATTCATCAAATGGCCTATCCACCAAAACCGTTTCTTTTGAATTTAATGATGAGTATGTTGTGTGGGACTGTGTCAAAGGCCTAAGGGAAGTCAAGATGTTCATGTTTAATTCAGAGCTGTGCAGATTACCTGCTGATAGCTTACAAGATAACAAAATCTTCTGCTTTCTGTCCCTCAGTCCTTTTAGTCTAGGCCCCGTTTCAATGTTGCTCCTGAATTACAATCTCTGCAGCAGTTCTGCTGTCTGCTTACTTTGGGAAGTTTATAGTGTCTCTCCAAACACGCACACCTTACAATTTGAGAAACTATAAACAAATCCAAAGACTGTGGTCTGACAACAACAGCAACGCAGCTTTTACCTCTTGTCTTAACCCAGTTTTAGGAAAGATAACAGCCAAGCCCATGCTCTGGTTCAGCTCCTATTTCCAAAACAGGCAAAAAAAAAAAGAAGCTAGCTATGATGGTAGATATTCATCCAGCAGTAACTAAAGAAAAATCAGCAACTCAGGTCTTTGATCCTAAGAAAAAATATTTTTTTCACCTTTATGGGTTTTGAATTAGTTAACAATAAAATTCCTGTTACAGACAAATGAATCACAGTTTACAGAGGAATAAACATGTGATTAGGCCTCGTGGTGGGGACTTGACACCTCCTGAGCTCACTGATTAGCCCTTGTCTTCCGTTCCCCTTTGGGAAGTTGGAATCGTTCATATTTGTAGTGCAGTGCTGAGCTTGGATGGCTCACTGGCCATTCAAGTAGAGGGAGACCGGTGCTGATGAACCTCAGTGCTGTAGTCCTAAATACCATCACAAGCTTTTCGAAGAGAAAAATCTCTGTGATAGAATCAGGGTGTGTTTTTTTCTCCTGATCTGAAATGAAAACCGTAGATGTTGATATTATGAGGGAAAATGATAAAAATAATTCATTTAGGAAAAAATACGCCTATTTCAGTAAGGTATTTTTCATTAAGACAAGGAATAGCACTCCTTCATCAGCCAAGTTTTTGGCTATTTCTAGGAAAGTTTAACACCCCAATGAGTTCTTCAGTGTCTAAGTCATACCCAAGCCCATCCAGAAGTATTAAGAACTTACATGCTTCCAGGACTTCTTCACCCTTGCATCACAGGAAATTTGGAGGTGTGAAAACCATGATTTGCCCTCAGCCCAGGGACAGAAACACCAGAATCTCTGTCTTATGTAAAAATTATGTCCCAGAATCCTGTTGCAGGGACAAGATATGAGTCCTGGCTAGAAATGTTAATCCCAGAACCATTGAGTGCTGTGCTTGCTCCCTCAGAGCTTTAGAAAGGCGAGCTGACTGGACTGCCTTAATGCTGTAAAACCTGAAAGCCTTAGCTTGTCAATTCCACACTGATCTGAGCAATAAGAAATATTCCATTTCTGGCAAGTCCAGGCTTCCACATGGTCTGAGGAAAAACCACTGATATCACTGAAAGTAAATCGTTTCCATGAAATGTTTCATGGAGGTGAGACTTTCCAGTAAAATCTTGCTTTAACTGGAAATCTGCAGTCAGCTATGCCCTGGAACTGCTTAAGTCAGTCACATTGAGTTCAGTGGAAGTTTGTCTCCATAAAATTGAAGTGTAGACAAAGATGAGGATTGTATAAACCTTTCCCATAGCGGTTAAAACTTAGCTCCTGTGAAGAATATCCACATTACCCTCATGCACCACCAAAGTCCACTTAGGATGGTTTGTCAGACGTAAGTGATGCATGAGTCCTCTGGTGGCACTCTGCACAAGGGTCAGCTCATCCCACATAGCATTGATGAAGTGTGGTCCTCTATCCCTAAGTTTAACCTAGAACTGCAGATCCAGCTATCTCAGCAGATTCCTTAGATGCTGCCTCTGCAGCATGTTAAGAGTTTCCCACAAGTATTAAAACCATTGACCCAGCCCAGGTTGTTTTATTTCCTCATTTACCCAGGGAGAAAGAGTCTGATTTTTTTTATTATTTTTTGTGAAGGACGATGTATGACAAGTCTTACTGAGTCTTCTTCAATGTAAACAGGCAATAATTCTTAAGGTCAAACAAGTACAGATTCTCAGGAATGAATAATTAAGAGGGATATACAAAATGTCAGAGCTCAAGTTTCTAGGATTTGCTAAAACACAGACAAATTGAAATCTGACAAAAACAAATTGTGTTTAATAACCCTTAAAGATGTGATCCCTGAAGCATCCTGCAGTACTCAAGTCTCCCCCCGACCAACTTCTTTCATCTTCATTTACACAAGACAAAGACTAGTGAAAATAATGTTTGAACTTTAAGTAATAAAATAAGTTATAAAATCACTTACTTTATCACACATTAAATGATTTTGCCCACTCTTGCTTCTTTTTTAACCTTCCTGACTATTTTTAGTGACTGCAGTTCCCAACTGCATAGAACCGCTCCCCGCTGAAGTAGCCCAGTGCCACAGGGGTGATGGCATGCAGGCACAAAAAGAAGCACATCTTTTGCCCTCTGCTCTCCAAGGTGATGCCAAACCTTGCGACTATAGATGATACAACACTAAGCCCTAGCTACAAAGCCGTGGATGTGAGATAATATACAGTCTCTGGCTAATTCTGTTAGGTGGATTGCAGTTGACTCAGAGAAAGGGCAGAGTGGGATCATATTGTGAGGAAATCAAAAACTAGTATATAACTCTTGTTTATGCCTCTTATGTCCATCTTTAAACCTGTGATGTCAACCTGACATTGGTATCAGACCAACTTTGTCATCAGTCCATAAACACTGGACTGTTTCTGAATTATGTCAGTGCTGAATTAGTCTCCCTGAAAGTGCAGAATCAGGCCATTTACTAATAATGAACCAAAGAGAGAACATTACACTGTTGTTATTTATTCCACACTGACCTTCTGGAGACTTCTTGGCCAGATTTTTAGATCAACTCTTCAACTTAGAGCTCCCATGGAATTACATAGTTGTGTAGTTACATAGCTGTATAATTGTGTAGGTAGTGGGGAATCAAACTGGATATGTCCAAAGTGAAAGATAATGAAGAACAACTGTTCAGAAGGGAAATCACACATGTGAAATCCTCTGCTTTCAGAAGGAGAAAAATACCCCACACCACAAGGATGTCAAATGCTGCAAAAATTTTACGCCTTGATGTGTGCAATTTTTCCTTGCCGTGTATTTAGGCACTGCATATACACATTGCATTCAAGGAAAAGACATTTTCTCATGAACATGCATGGGAAATATTTGCAGTACTTACCAGTATTAACAAAAGAATGAATGATTACCTCAACACAGTATCACTCAGAATATAGAAATATGCAGAACATTCAGAATATCTGAGTTCTAAGAATATAGAAATATGCAGAACATTCAGAATATCTGAGTTCTAAGATGCTTATCAGAACACAACATTGTTAGTTGATTAGCTGGGAAAATTCTACCTATTCCCATATTTTCAGTAAAGTGACATAAGTGACAAATAGGATCTAGCAGCATTCTGGATACCAAAAACCACCTCTTGCTGTGAAGAGACACAGTTGGTTAGTCAAACAGCCAGCCAGTCAATTGATCACATACACTATATATATATATATACATATATATATATGTGGAGAGAGAGAGAGAAGCAGCCTTAGACCTTGAACTGCAAAATTGGAGACTCCCAGGCAGTAAGCTCAATGAATCCTTGGAGACTGAACCAGGCATGGAGCAGTAGCTGCTGGTGTTCACTGTCCAATGCCCACTTCCACAACGTGGCTTATAATTACCCCTCAAAATGTCACCAGCATAATTTATTTTGGTTAAAAGACTAACTAAAAGTCAAGGAGACACATAAAGAAGACATGAGAGGTAAGGCCAGTGAGCAGAATATTAACACTTGGGGACAACATTCTTAAAAGATGCATGCTTAAGAGTTCCATCATGCACTTTCTAGCAGTATCTATACTAATAAATAAAGCCAGTCTCAGGGTGAAGGCTCAAGGCCATGATCACTCACTGTGTCAGCATGATCCCTGGTGCAGTTTTGGTCTTTGCCAAGCAGCACAGTGGGTATGGCTGAGAGCACAGCACTTGCCAGGGCACAAGACCAGGTGGTGGATTGGATGTAGCCATCCACTGCTTCAAGGGCAACAAGAATTTAGGCACATGGAAATGAATGTATCATGTGGTTTGGCTTCACTGCCAGAAGCCTGTCCTGGACTATTTTTCAGCAGTAGCAAAGGCATGGTTTAATCAAGTTTTTGCCAAAAGATGTGGGGTTTTTCCACACCCTTCTGTTTGCCTTTGCATGTCAAATTGGCATGAGCTCCCATACTCTGCATCAGCTGTATGTGCAGTGACAAGTCAGCTCTTCCCCTCCTTAATCTGGAGCCCCAGCAGAATCTATATCCTCAGGTTGTGACAGACAATTCTAGCAGTTTCTCATTATCTCCTCTCAGATAGGTGAGACTTTAGACCCATATTTCATGTTTAGCAGTTTCACACTTTTGAAGAATAAAGCGAGTCTTCCTTTTCTTGTTCAAGTTCTAGTTTCATACCTTTCTCACAGAATGCAAGGAATATTTCTTCTTTTTATGGTTATTCAGAATTACATAGAAACTTGTGCTCCCAACATAAAAATGTTAATATTTAAGATAAATAAGGTTCTTATTTTATGCTATAAAATATGTGATTTTGTTTGCATCTCGACTCATTATCTTAGATGTCCAAATAAAGGAAACAAGCATATTGGAATAACACAACAGTAAACTTTTTCCATGCTGATTCCACCGTGTCTCTATGCAGTTACAGGTTGTAATTTAAGATATGGATAGAACTTTTTTTCCAGATGTGAATGCAAAAGGAATCAAAATTTAACTTCATCAATTGACAAACAGTCTCTGAGAAAAAGTGGAAACTACAATTTATTGTGAAAACTTCACAAAAAATAATTTTTTAAGCTATTTGTAAGTCTGGATATGTTACTTCTGTAAACATCGAGTCCTAGTTAAGTTTCTAGTGTCGATAACATCCTATGATAAGGAATTCTACAATCTATTACCTATGACTACTATTGAACATTTCACCTCTCAGATTCACAGACAAGATTCTGATTTCTAAAGCCATCTTTACCTTTTAAAATGATTGTCACTACATTTATCATGGAAAGTGTCAGTATGAAGGTTAGGAGCAGTCACATTATCATCCCAAAGGCAGTCATGTTTTATATGCAACTTCCCAAACTTATGAGGGCTCAAAAAATGCTTAGAGATGCAGAAAATGGGACGGAGTCTGGGATTTGAACTTTACTCAGCCTGAGCCATGTGCTGACAATCTGTTTAAGAATTAGCTAGTTTCCCATTTAGGGGCTGGGCTGGTCCTAATCACCACCAACCGTGGCCAGGGGACATCAGCATTTCCAAGGCAGAGGCAGCTCTGATCTGCCAGGAGGAAGCTTCAGCACTCCTCCTTCTTAGAGCTAAGGATTAGGAAACCCCAGGGGTAAAGAGAGAGAGAGAGAGAGAGGATTTGAATCTCAATGGGATTCGTGGAAGCCCCAAGGGGGAGGTAGAGTCTGAAACCAAGCTTACTTTTCCATGTCAGGGCTCTTCTTTCTGCTACCTGGAGGCAGAGTTATGCATACAACCACATGGGTTTAGAGAAGTATTCATAACTTCATTGCTGAATAAAGACATGGAGAAAGATCTTTTGCATTTGGCCCTGAAGACTAAACATGACTTATTTTGCTGCTTCTTACCTGTGACTCACAGTGACCTATTACATAACTTTATTTTAGTTTTTCAAGACTTTTAACCTCATTTGATTTTCAGCATAGCTGTAAAATCATCAAGGCTTAGAGACTCTATAGGAGTAGTAAACCTTAAAACGAAATTAAAATCCTCTCTAAGAACAGTTTATTTACTTTAACTAGTTATTATAGTAGAAAACACCTCCACTTAGTTGTTTAAAGCCCTTCAAGAGTTGGAAATGCCTGCTGCTTTATGGAAGAATTGTCTTCTGATCACTAGCAACAGTCTGGAAAGATTCCAGACAGTAGCAAAAATTAGTGAGGAGGAAACATGTTATAAGAATGGGCCACAGATGTGAACGCTCACTCCTCCACTTTGGTGAGCTGATCAATTAAAGGTAGTTAGCAGTTTGCTGACTGGTGTCTTGAACATCTGCAGGCCAAAAATGCAGCTGTTTTCTTATCTTCTCCATCCCACAGAGTACCAACCACCTTAGTCTGAACAGAGTTTTTAAGAATCAATAGCTGATGTGTTGAAAAGATACTGGCCAAAAGTTGCTTTCTTTGAAGACTTTGACAGTTGCATTTTATATTGAAGTCATTCATTCACAGTTGATACACTAAACCAGAAGAAACATCATCACCTGTAAAGGTGCAAGCATAGAGACGACCGAAAAGTGTTAATTCTTGAGAGGTTGATGAGCCACTTTTTAACGTACTATTAGAACTAATTATCAATAAGCAGAAAAGCATCTGAATCACAGACAGTTTTCACAGTTGCTGGAAGGCATTATACTACTGCTGCCTGTCTTCATAGTAATGTCAGCCCTATGTGTAAAGGGGGTAGTGAGAGATCTGTTCCCTGGCTCAAAGCACATACAGTACAATACCATATGCTCCCATCAGAAGGAACTGTGGGTGCTCACAACTAATCAAGATCAATCTCTCAATTAGGCAGATCATAGGGTTCAAACACAAAGGAGAAGTGGTAACTCCCAGTGATGCACTTACTCTCTTAGCCATGTTGTTTCTTTGTTGCATTATTGCTGAAAGGCTTAAGTGGAAAAAAAATGTGTTTCAAGGAGGAGGTGTTGCAATATGTCATTTATAAACAGTGAATTATATTGCATCATATACAATTTATAATACGTGCACATGGACAGGTGCAGATACACGCAGGCTGCTTGGTCGGTGCTCTCAGAAGGCTGGATACGAGCCAGCTCTACTCTCGAAGCTGTTTAGACACAAACCGGTAATATACACAGCCTGTCACCAGGCCTTATTGACTTGAGCACAGAGGAATGCTAACACAGTTATATAGACCAGAAATGGCTCTTGTCTGGCCAGATCAGAAAATCAGGGCACAAATCTCACATGTACATCTACCCTCAAGAGGGTGCGCCCACAGATTCCCCTGAACTGTTCAACTTCTTAAAAAAGATGACAATGTCTGAGATACAGCCAGTGATAGACCATAATTTCAAACTCAGACAGGATTTAAAATAAAACCTTTGCTGTGGATATATATATGAGTCTTACCTCCTCTGAGGTATGCGGACATAAATGCCTATATATGCCTTACCTCCTTTTGAGGTTTGTCTTGAATTTTTACGATGTTCATAGACATGCTGATAGAAAAAAAAATTTCAGTGTTGCATGTCTTTCAAGCATATGGCACTCCTTAGAGCCAACAAGGCTTTTGTATGAAAAATGAATATGAAATCAGGGCAAGATTTTAGTATACCAAAGTAAATTTCCCCCAACACTGTGTACAACAAATAAAAAGAGAAGAGAAAAGGTGGAAAATGTGTAAAGTGATGAAAATATCAGTGAGCTTAACGCAGATCCATAGGCTACCTGAAAGAAAAGATACAAAACAAATGAACAAACAAAAATCCTCCTTAGAGATCACACCAGTCAGTTGGCCAGAAAAAAATGCCAAAGCAACAGTGTACTGGTGCCATCTGGCTACTTCTCTTCCCTCTGATGGCTCCCTGCCATATTCCTGACCAGGATATTGGAAGAACCAGACATAGGAAACATCCAAAAAAATCCTCACAGGTTTTATACTGGGCCCCATGGATGCTGGAACAGGTTTCTGGGAGTCCATATTACATACATGTCATGCAGTGTGAACATGCCTGAAAGAGCTAATAACTGAGTACCAAACCTTACTACACTAAAGGTAGACTGGGATTTTAAAGAAGTAAAAGCAGCCCCACGTTCAAGAGACTCCAGGTTAACAGGGTGCAGTGTGTAGGAACATGCTGGTTTTTCTCCTCTACGGCTACTTTTCATTTCAAACTTCCCTTTCAGCTCCAAAATTGGACTGTTGCCTTGAAGGAGACAAGACTTGAGGTCACTTTGCCAGGAATTAATCTTTACCTAAGTTGAAGAAAACCAGGTTGTGATTATCAGACAGTTGTATTTATTTTGCTTGATATAAATGTAATCTAGGGATTGAAAGCAAAACACTACATATTCAGAAGATAATTCACAGTTTTAGATATCAACTGAAAATCAAAATATGCACCATTTGCAGTCAGCAACATTCACAAACCACATGTATGGGGTATGTACAGCTGGTGTAGAATTTAATTTGAATGCTATTTATGTGCTATGCATGCTGCATATAAAGCAGACTGTCAACTGTTCACTTCCAAAAAAGGAAAGAAAAGATACAAAAATTAAACCTGCAAATTCCAGGAACCTCAAGATTACAAAACAAAAACAATGGTCAGGGTAAGGTTTAAGTTAGTTTTTCACAGGCTTTTGCCAGTTTAACAGAACCTTTTAGTCTTTTGGTATATTTCTCTAAAGCAGGCCATTTTTTAATTGTGTGGTTATAAAATTCATATCTCTCTGAGGAATAGAAATGACCCCTACATAGTGAGTATATATTCCTTGGATTTTTTTCCAGCTTGTAATATTTTAATACAAATAATTTATATCTTAAATAATTTTACTGCTTTTAGAAAGTATGAGATTGGTAGACTTTTAAGAAAGAAATGTTCTTTATTCATACAACATGTACAGCACAGGCCTTTGCAGTACAAGTACCCTGACACTGCCCTAATAAATAAGCAAAACACAGCATCATCAGTTGGAGACTTGCAAATTTTATTTCATGTTCGTTTCATCTGAATGAACGTTACAAAAAACCTCACTATTTTACAAGCTGGCTTAGAATGGTCTAGGAAGAGATTATGCAACTTGCTTGAATTTAAAAACAAACAAACAAACACCCTTTTTCTTCCTCAGTCTCATTTCCTTTTATCTTCTCTAAAAGTATGAATGAAATTTAGCCCTATGCAGAGCCAATACCATGATCACCACTGCAGAAAGTGAGAAAATATGTGGAAAGGCCTCTATTTAATCTAAAATACATTGAAAGACCATAGCAGAGCTTAACAACAACAACAGTAATAATACAGAACTATGAAAAATCATTTTTACTAGTGTCAGATGTGCTGCATCTGTGACAGTAAATAAGATAAATCATGCCCATTTGATGACCCTGAAAGCAAATGGAATAGTACAGTTTTCATCTATGTGCCCAAACTCTTCTCCATCTAAAATGAGGTGGCCCATCTGCACTGTCTATTGAGAGTCATTGTCACCTGCCAAGAGATGCTAGACATTCAGTGCAAGAAATGACATGTCCTATGTACTGGCCTCAAAGTAAGCAGGATGAAGGATTCTTTTTTTATCTAAAACATCAGAGATCACAAAATGAATCTTTTTTGTCCCTCATTTGCAAAATGCATTTTATTATTTGTCTTAAGCTGATCTCAAAGAATTTACTTTACCATAAACACAAATATAATACGTACTTGCAGTCCAGAAACTAAAATTACTTCCTTAACAATTACTGAACCTTGGACTTTCTTCCCCCTAAAATATTCTAAGTGTACATTAATTTGTTTAATCTCTATAGGAATTCACACTCATTTGGGAAGATAAATAGCAGGGTAAAGACTGTTCTTCAGGAGAAGAGACTCAGTTTATTCAGACATCCTACAGGTAGGATCCCAAGGGAGGCAGCTCCAAATACTAAAGTAGCTCCTGAAAACTAGCAGGACTTAAAGGAGAGCATCATCTGAGATCAATGCTTCACGCCAATACTCAGTTAAAAAAAAAAAAAAAAAAAGTGGATGTATTACAATACAGGCTTGGCTAAACAGAGAAGGTACGACAGAGCTCCAAAGCAAAAAGTTAGTGTATGAGAGGTGGAATCCAGGACAGACTACAAAGAAGTAATGTATAAATGTTGTCTGAACATGTAGGGGTGATATTAGGAAAGCCAAACCTCCCCTAGACTTGGCAGTCCCAAGGGATGTCAAGGCTACGAGATCTCCTACCGTTGTGTCAGCAGAAGTAAAAGGCCGAACAAGGAAAACATGAGCCCATTTCCAAATGCAGCAGGTGATCTTGTGTCAGTGGACTTAAAGAAGAGTCTGTTTCAGTCTCCCTCAACAAAGTCTTCCAAATGTTTTTACTTAGGAAGTTGGAGAAGAAAAACTACCAGCAGTAGTTGAGGATTCAGTCAAAGATTATTTATCACTACTTGACATATACATGACAATGGAACAGATCAAACTGCATCCAAGAGTGCTGAAAGACCTTGGAAATATTTTTGCAAGGTGACTATCATTTTTTTCTGAAGTTGTGGCAACTGAAAGAGATCTATGACTTCTGGAGAAAGACAAGTGTTGCATTCACCTTCAGAAAAAGCTGAAACGGTCAGGTCAGTCAGCTGTACTTTTGTTCTTGACAAAATTGCAGAAAAAGTCATCTTGGAACACATTTCTGGGTACATGAAGAAGATGCTTGGGAACAGTCAGCATGGATTTACCAAAGTCCTTACGCCCAACAGACTTGATCATCTTTTACAATTATTTAATTGGTGTGGTGATCAATGTGAGAGCAGTGGATGTCATTTATATCTATTTTATCAAGGCTTTTGAAACTGCCTCCTGCAATATTTTAATAACCAAGTTAGGATGTTTTGGTCTGAACAGCAGATATGTATATGCCTGAGAGCAGTCCCAGAATCCAAACAGGACATCTAAACATGATGAAGGAACAGGCCAACAAGAATTTCATGCAATTTAATAAGGACAAATACCACACTATGCACCTGGGAAGGAAGACCCCACAGCAGGGATACAGACTGGACACACACTGGCTATGGAGCAGTTCTGCTGGAAAGGACACTGGGATTTTGGTAGATACAAGCTACACATAAATTTGGCAGACCAAATGGCCAACAGCATCCAGAACTGTATCAACAGCCAACAGGTTAATATATCAAGGGGAGTGATTATCCTCTTTTGCCCAGCATTCCATTGATCAAATTGAGCTAATTCAGCAGGAGGTCAGAAATATGGTCAGCAGCAGCTGGAGTAATTGTCCTGGGAAGAGAAATCAAGGGACCTATGTTTGTTCAGCCTGGAGAAGAGGGCGTTTCATAGAAGCCTTTCAATACCCACAAGCAAGTTTTCAAGAAGAGGGATGCAGGCCTTTACATGTGTGTGCAACTTCAGAGCTTGAGCAGGAGTTTGGACTGCAAACCTGAGTTATTCTGTCATTCTGTGGTTCTGTTTTACCATCAACATTGATTTAAGATCTAGCCATTATTATTTAACATGTATATGTGTAGCAATAAATTATTCCTGCAGTATGGACAGAAAACTTGGCACTCCTTTGAATTTGTATCTCATAACTTCTTTTCACAGGAGGAATTGCCCTCACAAAGTACAGAGGGCCTCCTTCTCATTTCTCCTTGGCTAGAAGGATATCCCTTTTTCACAACAGCCTAGGCTAGGCTTCAGAAGCTTATGCAGGCTGGCTAATGCCTCTCCAGATTGCGCTGAGCAAATACGGGATTGTTCCAGCACACAAATGGAAAACTTGCAATCTTTTAAAGCCTTGGAGGCTTAGGGTTGAAGAGGGGTCACTTAAAAAACGTAAAACCCATTTCTCTCTGTTGTGCATTGCTTCTCATCTTCCTCACTCATAAATTTTAACTAACCAGAGAAGAATAGTAGGAATAGTAAGAAAATTATTTTTCACATAGTACACAGGTTAGGGAGACCACATCTGGATGGCTGTACTCAGCACTGAGACCTATACTTGGAAAAGGACACTGATTAGGATACAGTTTGAAAAAGGTCTAGAAAATAGTTATAATTTACTGTCTGGGAAACATGCCTTACAATGAGAAAATAACACAGCTCAATATGGTTTCTCTAAAAAGAAACGAGCTCTAAGAACAAGGGAAAGATCTCTACTAGCAAGAAATGAGTTCTGTCAAGTAGACAAAGGCATAACAAACAGGAAGAATTAGCAGTTTGTGTGCAGTTAGAGGACTATGACCTCTGGGATCATGCAAACATATTGAGATGGTTCATAAGGTCAGAGGCCTTCAAAGCAGTGGCACAGGCTCTTTAGATGGGACAGTCAAGGAAGATAGAGAGAAGGAATTACTCTTCAAGTGAAAGTGCATCTGAAGTGCAGAGAGCTCAGCCTTGGGACTAGCCGGAGCTTGATGAGAGCATATGGGTCAAGATTGGCAGGCAGAACAATATGTGTGTCATTGTTATTTGCTACAGGGCACCTGTTGATAGAGGACACAAAATAGGGTGAGGTACTCAATGCTGCCTTTGGCTCCGTCTTTGTTAGTAAGACTGGTCATCAGGAACTCCAAGCCCATTCTACAAGTGTGAAAACCCAGAACAACAAAGACTCAGTCTTGGTGGAGGAGGAACAGGTTAGGGAACACTGAGACACATTAAACATACACAACGAGTCCTGAAAGAACTGGTTGATTTCATCACAAGGCCGCTCTTCATTATCTTTTCAATGTCTTCACAATTGGGTGAAGTTCCTGAAGAATGGAATAAAGCAAATGTCACTCCTACCTTCAAGAAGAGAAAGAGCGAAGACCTGGGGAACTAAAGGCTGATTAACCTCAACTCAGTCACTGACTGAAAATGTGATGATGAAAATCCACCTGGAAATCCTTTTCAAAGAAGAAAGTCATTTGGACAAGTAAGCATAGATTTATGAAGAGGAAATCATGTTTAACCAGTGTGATGGCCTTCTACAATGAAATGACTGCCTTGATGGATGAGGAGAGAGAAGCTGATGTTTTTTACCTTGACTTTAGTATGGCTTTTGGCACTCTTTCACTCATCATCATAGACAGGCTGACAAAGTAAAACTTAGGGAAGTGGAAAGTGAGATAGATTGGAAACTGAGTGAACAACTGGGCTCAGAGAGTTGTCATCAGCAGCATGAATTTCATTCGTGGTCAAATAATTAGTGGTATACCACAGGGTATACCACGTTGGTGCCAATACTATTTAGCCTCATTACTGATCCAGACACTGGGACAGAATGCACTCAGCAAGTTCACAGATGAAACAAAACCATCTCATACACCACAGTGCTACCATTCAGAAATATTTGGAGAACTGGGCAGAGGAAAACTTCTTGAAGTTCAACAAGGAGAAATGACAGTTCTTGTACATGGAAGAACCATGGGCACCAGTACATGCTGGCGGCAACCATCAGGAAAGCAGCTCTACAGAGAAGGATCTTGGGGTTCGTAGACAGCACGCTGATTATAAGCCACCAGTGCAGCAAAAAAAACGCCAACACTATCTCCGACTGTACTAGGAAGAACGTTGGCAGTGCGGAGATGATCTTTTTCTTCCGCTGAGCACTACTGAGGCACATGTGTGGCAATGTGTCCAGATCTGGGTTCTCCAATGTAAGAGAGATACAAACACAGGAGTGAATCCAGTGCAGGGCCATAAAGATCATTAAGGGTGTAGAGAATTTCTTGTGTGAGGAGAGGCTGTAAGAGCTAGGGCTGCTCAGCCTGGAGAAGAGAAGGCTCAAGGTGGATCTTTTCAACATGTGGAAAAAGTCAGATGGAAAAACACAAAGAAGAAGGAGCCAGACTTCTCTCAGTAGTAGCTGTAGGCAGGGCAAGAGGCAATGGTCATAAAATAAAAACAGGAAATTCCATCTGAACACAAAAAAAAAACCCCAACAATTTTTTTTAGGTTTTTGGTTTGTTTTTTTTTTTTTACTGTGAGGCTGGTAGAACACTGAAATAGCTTGTCCAGAGAGGTTGCAGAGTATCCACATGGGAGGCTATTCTGAAGGCAACTGGAAATGGTCCCAGGCAACTTCCTATATATAGACCCTGCTTGAGCAGGGGGCTTGGACCCTATGACCTAAAGAGGTCCCTTCCAACCTCAATCATTCTCTGATTTGCAAGTTCCAAAAGGTAGCAACAGACACTGAATACACTGCATTTAGAACGTATGTAAAATGTTAATGGTGAGAGTAATTAGACTTTGATGAAATTTTTCAGTTACTCTGATACGTTCTCATCCATCAGCTGAAGCCTCTGAATCAAGTGAAAATGTGAGCTTGAAAAAGTTGATCCAGTTCATACAGGAATCAGATGTTATTTCTAACAAATACAAAAAGATAAATCAGCAGTCTAAGTCAGGCAAAAGTTAGATCAAAGTGTACAACTTCAGATCAATGTCAGGCTGCTTCTCTGCTTCTTGCACTGAACCTGCTCTAGAATCCTCATAGACGGACATAGATTAAATTATGATAATGGTGCTTTCTGCTTTTACAATCTGTGAGTAACTGAACACCAGTTCTCCGGTCTGCAAGGCATATTTAAGTAAAACTTCCAGTATATATGAAGGGCACATGCAAATCTTTGAAGATATAGCAGGTGCATTTAAATGAATATGAATTCCCCAGTAAAATATAGATGAAGGTTACATTGCAAGATATTTTGTATACAAGAATTTCAGAAGAGTTGTCAAAGAAGCTTACTGTATTCTATAGTATGTAAAATACAGGAAAAGTTCAAGTTTATTAAAAGTAAGGTAATATCATGCTCACATCATCTTATGCAAAATTACTGAGTTGATTTTAACTCTGTCATCTTGATAAAGAAAGAGGGCTGGTTTTATTAATGGAAAAAATGATCAATGAGCCAAACACTGTTCCAAGTGCAATTCCAAGTCTACTGAAATCTTACATAAACAGGGAATATCAAGCAGGGTGGAGAGCCCGGTATTCAGGATCAGCATTCAAGGAGCCAGTCAAGCACTGACCCCTGAATGAGTGCAGTTGGAGCATGGTGTCCAGTTCTTCTGCCCACTATTCAGGAAGTCAGGTTTAGGCTGAAAAATATAGAAAGGGTTTGTAAATAAGCCAGAAGGGTCCCTGAGGTGTGTTTTGTAATGATAAAATGAAGAGTTTGACTTTAACAAGTGTGAAGTCGACAGCATAGTTACATTAGTAAGAGTTGATCTTCAGTTTAGCCAAGGGAGGTACAACAATGCAATGCCAAGGAGTTGAAACCAGCAAGATTCAAACCAGGAGAAAGTTACATGTTTTAAACAGCGAGAACAGCTATCATTGAAGTAATTTCTCTAAGGTCATGCTGCATTAACACAGAAAATCGAAACATTAAGATTTTCTTTTCCACAGACATGATCTGGTTTAAAAATTTAATTCAGTGCAGTCTTATGTATTGCATAGGAGGTCAATTAGAGGCCTGAAGAGGCTCCTTTGGGCTTTTTAACTATAATCTGTACTTTGTGACTCTCTTGCCCTCCCCGAGACTGTCATGTACATGTAAATGCTGCTCACACAAGTACACATGCTTGCCACAGCTACAGGAGGATGGATTGCACACTCCCTCCATGGCACTGTAACCCACATGTTTTATGCTTCAGCACTTGACTTTGGCCCAAAGAAAGAAAGAACAGCTGTTGTTTAGACTCATTAAGAGCCAAGGAGCCCTACAGAGGTCTGTTCCATGCATTGCTTGTGCGTGAGCGGATCGGTACGGCGCTACAGGAGCACAACCCAACAGTTGTTTCCAAAAGGCATGTGCCAGCACTATCTACAAGCTTCCCACACCTTCCCTTAGCAGGCACACGCTATCACCACCTTCATCATTCTCCTACAGTTAATACAGCAAAGACCTTCAAATACTTGCAGATGAACTATTAACTTAATTAACAGAATTGATGCTGAACGAGAGTTGCATATTCGTCATTTGGACCTCTGGATGTACCCTGACACAGCCTTTTCCTGACTGTGCCGTATTTTGGGACTCAGTCAACTTTACCTGCTGGTCATTGCCTGAAAATGTCTTGTGCAAAACAATTGACTTAATGCCTCTTGTCTGCTCTCCTCTTGGCAGAGCATGTGTCCATCTGGATTTATAACCTCCTGTGACCAGCAGCTACCTCTTGTTACTCAACTGATATCCTCACATATACACAGACTGTTTTTATCAAGTGATGGCAACTCCTAGGGGATTCTGGTTTTGCTTTCTCACCCTCTTTTATTTTTGCAAGTATCAATCTCTCAGTTTATAGCAGATTTCTTTATGTTGTTCTTGTAAGCATTATCTAAGGTCATATTAACCCTGTCTCATTGGCACTGTTCTGTAATAAAAGTACTAAACAGTCAGAAGTTGACTCTGCAGCCTTTTTTTTGTTCAATAGGTATGTTATTTTTGAGTGATAGTTTCCAACAACTGGACTAAAGCAAATAGGAACTAGAGTGCTCACGTAAGACTGCACTTTACTGGGAACTGCTACACCCATATCCAGGTAGCTGAGACTGTCACTCTAAACTGTACCTGCTGTTCCAGACAAATGAGAAAAAATTACCTGAAATACCAAAATCTTCTGCTTAGCTGTCTCAAGGATGTGAGAACAGGGAGGCCAGGGAGGTTTCTCAAACACTTCAGTGAATAATCTGTATCAAGTTTGATCCAAAGGGATGAATTTGCACAAGCTGTGTCACTTACAGGGATAGTCTTTATGTCCTTTCACTTTAATTGATCTATATGTTTTTTATAAATTCTTTAACTGTTCAAACATTCATAACTTCTTTGCAGCCATTAAAACATCCTTTTCAGAGTTCTCTTGGATTTTCCAGTTCCAAGATTATTTCTTCTGTTTTTTACTTTATTTTTGACAAATCATTTTCTGTAACTGCTTAAGAATCACAATACAGGCTGAAATTAAATCGTGTGAAATTGTGAATTAAGTATTGTGAATATTATGAAATAAAATCCTGCCTGGTTTGGTCTCTTCCTTCAACCGACAATAATTTTTGTAAATAAGCTGTTCTGACTACCCTGTACTAATATGTTCCCTTTTTACTTCCAGGGTTTCACTCCAGCAGCAGTTCTTGCAGCTATTGTCCACCTTTCATTTGAAATTGGATTGATTTCTGTTTTCCTCACAACATAGCATAAAAATGATCTAGCACTAGACTTTGTTACACTTCATTTCTATTAACTACCAAATCTCAGTCAGGTTTGTATTCAAACTGCCGTATCACTGATTTAGAGCTAAAAAAAAATTTCCATTATCCCAGCATAGAAGTTGCTAGATCCTCCTTACTGATGGCCTAAGTGATATATGGTTAGTCTCCAATTATCATTGATTAGAAAGGTGAAAGAAAAAATAAATCCAAGGGCTGGAAACAATGACATTGAGTCTCTGTTTGTCCCTAAATCTGCTGACCTCCTATACTGCCTGGCTTGGTTCAGTAGAACAAAGTTTCGTTCACCATTTGACGTCTCGTGGAGATTGTGCAATTTTCACTTGTCAGCTGAAATGATCCCAGTGATGAAGGCTCAAGCTTTTAGGCTACATCTTCACTCCTAAGCAAAGGGAATGGGGAGCAGTCCCTAGCCCCCAAGACAAAGTGGCACAGACTGATGAATCCCCCCATTGCTAAGGCCAGACTGCTCTTCAACAGACTGGCTTCACACAGAGCCCAGAATATCTGGTCTTTGTCTACCCAAGCCCCTGGAAGCTCTAAGATGTCGTTGTTAGTTTCTTTTGCCAGTTTTCAATACCTAAAATGAGAGAGGTAGTATAGGCAACACACACAGCATATGCACCATCACAATAAGAAAAAACACAGCACATTGACAGGTTTGGCATCTAGAAACTCAAAGCTTTCCAGGATGGTCTACAAGGACTGTCTAGCATGAAGGAGCCAAACATGTTCACAGGCCATATTGCCCTTTGGGCATGAATTGGCATGAGCTTCTTTCAGAGTCTTAAAACAACAGATTAGTTTGGGTCAGAAGAGACCTTTAAAGATGATCTGGTCCAACCCCTCCTGCCACAGACAGGGATATCTTTTACTATGTCACATTACTCAGAAGCTCATTGAACCTGCTCTTGAACACTTCCAGAGGAAGCTGGATAACTGCTCCGGGCAACCTGTTCCAGAGTCTCATTGCACTCTTCAAAAAAAATTCTTCCTTTTTGTCCAATATACATCTATTCTCTTTCACTTTAAAACCTTTGCCCTTTGTCCTGTCACTACAGCCCTCAGTAAAATGTCTCTCTTCATCTTTTTTATAAGACCTCATTAAGTGATGAAAGGCTGCAACAAAGTCTCCCTAGAGCCTTCTTCTCTTCAGACTGCACAATCTCAGCTCTCTACACTTGATTTCAAAGGAAGTTCCACCCCTCAGGTCATTTTTGTGGCCCTTCTCTGGACTTGCTCCAACAGGTCCATGTACTTCCCATGCTGAGGACCACAGAAGTACTCCATGTAATGAGAACAGAGCAGAGAGGAAGAATTACCCCCTTGTCCTGGTTCGGACAAATCGTGGGTCAATTAAAAAAATGGATGAGAGATCACTGGAGAATATACCAGCTTTATTGGAAAAATATATATAAATATATATGTATAAATATATAAATTAACTGTATGATAATAGATAGATATACATATGATATGATATGTGAATTAAACTGGTAACAGCAATAACAGGGAGGGAAAACCCCAACCACCAACCAAAACCACCCACAAAACACTAAACTCCAAACGTCCCTTGTTAGCAGCAGAGAGATGCATGGGCAGACAAACCAAGCTGGACTGGGAAGCTGGCAGCTGGAACAGGGTTCTCTCTCTCTCTCTCTCTCTCTGGCTCCAGGTAGCAGGGAAGGCAGAAGGTAAGGAGAGATGGCAGGCAGCAATGCGGGGCAGAAAATCCCAGGTTAGGCAGCTGAAAGCAGCAAACAACCATTCGTCGGAGCAGAGGTGGAACCGACCGGAGCTCCTGAGCCTGTCCCCGGGTTATGTAAAGGGTCTGCGCCTCCCAGCATTCCCAGGGAAAATCCCCAGAAAACCAGTCTTGCTGGGAACTGATGCTCTGTTCCTTAGTTTCCATTATAAAGGCAGCAAAATGTCCTACAACTTCCAGAATCCCCAGGGGCGGGTCCCAGACCCCCCCCCCCCCAAAAGGTGGCCCCGATCTCAGGCCACGTGGATAACTTCAGAAGCTGGTAAGGGACACTCCGGGACACCCCCTTTTTGCCCTCTTTTTGGGGCTGGGCAGCAGTGCCCCGCAGCTTGGCAATGGACCCCTTCCTTCCCCGTGTGGCTCCAAGTTGGGGAGAGAGGGGGGGCTGTAGAACAGGGAGAGAGCAATAAAAAAAAAAAACTGATAAAAAACTTTTCCTCCACGAACATCCCAAACTCCCCCTCACCCCATGACACTCCTTCAAGCTGCAGGCCACACTTCTTGTAATGCAACCCAGGATGCGGGTGACTTTCTGGGCTGCAAGTGCTTTTCAGAACCTGTCCAGTTTTTAATCCAGCAGGATCTCCAAGTCCTTTTCCACAGATCTGCTTTCAATCTCTTCATTCCCCAGTCTGCAGGGATATTACAGATTTCTCTGACCCAGGTGCAGGACCTTGCACTCGGCCCTGTTGAACTTCATGAGGTTCATGTGGGCCTCAAGCCTGTCTCTTCCCAAATTGTTTTGGAAATGGCTGGCTGGAATGGTTGAAAGTAGAGGCAGGGTGTGCACTAGCAGCTAAACAGTGTGCACAGCCCAGGCTCACTGTCTGCCTTTTATTCGCCTTTTCCTCAAAGCCTGCTCTACCTGCTTAATTTCTAGTGAACATATCTCTTACTTTCTTTCCTTCTCAAAGCAATTTAAAAGAAAAAGGCACCTTATTTATTTTTACAGTAAAGTTAGGTCTTTTATGTGAAAGCTCCTAAGGTCCTGTGATCTATCATTTTCAAATCACCTTTAAGAACGATGTGGTAGGTGCCCCACAGGCTGACTGCAGCTACTAGGATTTCCCGCCTGGCCTACCATCTTTCCTGTAACAGACGGAGACCAGATGTTCAAAGAATTAAATTCACTGGGACAGCTGAGCTCTGTCATGAGAGCCTTCAGAGCCCAGCCCAAAGAAGCACATCACCATTGTGCTGATCAGAGCTGAGATGAGGACATGAGGGCTGATAGCCTTGTTTCTGCCCTTCCTCAGGTTCGTTTGTCAACACCTCGTCTAAAATATCAAATGTCTTCTCTGTTTTCTGATTGAACTTCTAGGCACACAAACAAGTTACCGTGAGTCAGAGGACAAACCACAGTAACTCCTTGAGTGCCCACTGGTCCTGGTTGAAGCTCTTGATCCCGCAGTGCTTAGGCAGTTATTTAGCAAACCCACATATAATATAGGATGAGGACCTGTAGCTACAGCATGTAAACCCAGAACTGAAAGGATTCAAATGCTTAAATGGTCTTTCGCAACAATTTATTTTACTTTGCAGTCTACTTGCTTTCTCTTAAGGATGTGACCAGTTAGCGCTGTTCTTCTTGTCAAAATATCTTCAAGCTCCATGTACATCCCTCTTCTGCCCAGTTTGTGGTGTGGTCTGACTTAACTCCAAAAGAAAGGTCCTAGGCTCCAGGCTCCTCTCTCTACTAACTAAAAGCCAGAAACACATTTAAGTGTCATTTATAAGCTTTGCTGCTGTCTGCCTTCCTTTCTCCTGCTACACACTGTCTGCAAAACACAGAGTTTAAACTTCTACAGCTGCCTTGGGAAGAATTTCAGCTCCACTAGAAATTTTAACCTATTTTCTGTTTTGCTCAAGATCCTGGGTTTGCCATGGCTGGCATAAGCCATGTCATAACACATTGCAGAGGTTCCTTGTACCATGGCTTGGGAACCACTGTGCAGAGCAGCCACAGGCTCCCACAGGCTTGTGCCAGAACCTTTAGATACATACTCCCTTTGAGAAGAGGCATGGATTTTGGATAGAGTGATTTATGCCCTCCAGGAGGGCAGGGAAAAATAGGTTAAAGGGAACAGAAATATTCAGAAATAAAGGATGGCCCAGGTTTGATGTGTGTCTAATAGCCATTTCTAAACAAGCCCTATCTGGGGTGAATCCAAGGAAATGTGGGGTGCATTTTCTTGGACTTCTTACCTGCATGCCCTACCCACGGAGTGAAGAGTAGCTGTCGCTTCTTACTGAAGGAAAAGATCTTCCCTTGGTTCATCCTAGAACCAATTCAATAATGGAAAGATCTCAAATCCAATAAAATACACTTTATATGAAGGAAATGCTGCCAGAGCACTAACCAAATGGCATTGAGACTAGCAGAGTTTACTAGAAAGGCACAGGAAACGTACTTCTTTAGGGGCAAAAAATAAACTGGCTTAGGGTAAGATTCAGATGGGGTTCCTTCAAGGCCATTTGCACATCCCACAGTCTCACCCTAGGATTGCACCAGTGCCTACAGGTTCAGCCACTGGCACCAGCCGAACAAGCACAGCTTGTGCCAGTTTCCTGGTGAGAGTGATTGATTAGAGCTGGTTGAGCTTGCTTTGTCCAGAGCAGGTGTGGAGCAAATTTGCCCTAACTCAGTCAATTAACTTTATCAGAGAATCAGAATCAACAGTGTGAATATGATAACAATGTGTGCAGGGTCCATGCTTCTCACTGCCTGGTCTCACACTGGTGGCATAATTCTGAATTTTTCACCAAAAATGGTGCCCAAGTCTTGTAGTGTGTGAGCGCTTGGGTACAGATTCATCCCATACATGAGCTTCTGCTATTACACTAAGAAATTCCTGCATAATGTCCTACAGCCAAAGGAAATTGAGGTAAGAAAGAAAGGCAGGAAATTCCCACACCTGTTTGGTAATCTAAAAAATATGTATCAGGGAACATTTGGCTGGTGAAGCACACATTTCTCTAGGTCTGATGGCCAGTCAGACTGGTATAAGCTAGACCTTAGTAAAGTCATATCTTGGGAAAACTGCATGCCATTTTTCACAAAGCTTTTTAATTTAGGATTATTGACAAGAAGTAGAGAACCAACCACTACATTAAGTAAGGCTTCTTTCCTGTTTTAACATGGTCTGATGTTATATGTAGGTGTGTATGGAGCCAGGCATGTGAAAAGGCCTATGACCTTTCCCTTACAGCGCCTTGGCTCATGAGTTCCCAGATGTAGCCTTACATGTTTGGTAGATCAGACGCACCTAACTTTGCCTCCAGCCTCACCATTTGTTTTAATGCCCATTTAAACTCAAATAAATCTAACTGTTGTCCAAGCAGTTCAGCAGAGAGAGAAATGGGACAATAATGAAGTAAATCAGTTTGAAATATGCTCAGATCTCCATGCAAACTTGCCTTTTCAAAGATGACTGTCACCTGAGTGGATTCAGCCTGCAGGTGCATGCAGCCCTTTGCCTCTAGGAGTCCTCTCCTGGAATAATCAAATTACCCAGCAAAGGAAACATCAGTAAGTCTCTGTGACAGCCTAAGACAGAACTAAGGATGCTAAAAGCTTTTGTCAGCCCTCAAGCATTCCCTGGTCGCTCAGTCTTACCCTCAGAAAGGAAGTTGTGTGTAAGCTTTATGGTACCAGGACAACTGAGGCTGTGTTGCAAAATACTCTGAAAGCCAAAGTGCCTCACAAAACTGAACTGTGTGGTTTTTCTCTCCATGGATAGCATTTGGCCTCTTTCCTTAATCCACCTTGGTCTCTGGCTGAGCTCTGGCAGTGTGTGTGCTAATCCTGAGTTTGAACAAAGGACTAACTGAACAACCAAGATGCTATATATATATTCCAGATGTCAGAGCTCAGCAGGTGGATCACTCAAGAGTACAGCAGGGTCTGTACCTCACACACTGGTCCTTTTCCTTCCCTTGTCTTTGAGGCTGTGGTGAGGGAGAGTCTTTTTAGCTTGCAACAGCAGGCCTCTGCCCGTACAGTCAGTGAAGGACTGGGACCATAGCTGGCAGCATTCTCCTCTCTGGATTGAAAAGCAAGTTCAAATCCCATTGCAATGGTTTGGCTCAAAAATACTGCGAGTGTCACAGTGCTAATCAGAGCTAGGCACTGTTACAAGGAGCCTTCCTCTTGGTCCTGATTGTTGGTGTCATTAAACGATCTTGTTAGTTTTAAAATGAAACAAGAAGGCAGGGAGGAAGGGAAAGAAAGAGAGAGAGAGAGAGAGAGAGAGAAAGAGGAGAGAAAGAAAGAGAGGAAAGAGAGGAAAGAGAGGAAAGAGAGGAAAGAAAAGGAAGGAAGGAAGGAAGGAAGGAAGGAAGGAAGGAAGG